>JASDQU010684413.1:0-15211 GCA_032191745.1 Picea mariana
CCTTCAAAGACAATGTATTATGTGATGTTGCTCCTCTCGAAGTTTGTGATGTTCTTTTGGGCCAACCTTATTTATGGAAACTTCATGTTGTATATGAGTCTAGGCCTCATAGTGTTATTATTACTTTGAACAGGAAATTGTACAGAATAACCAAGGCAGCCCCACCTAGTGTTATTTCCTTGATCTCTGCTAAGCAATGCAGGAAGGCCATCTCTTAGACAGGGAAGTTTGTCTTCTTCATGATTTGCTCTCAGAATAAGAGAAATATCACAGCCACATCCAAGGTCTCTGCGACTGACCTCTCCACACAGCAGAAGCAAGTAGATAAGGTCGTGGAAGAATACTCATATATATTCTCCTCACCTATAGGGGTACCTCTGCACTGCTAGGTCAAGCACCCCATCGATCTAACCCCCGGTGCACCGCTTCCCAATGGGCTAGTATATCATTTCTCTTTGTTAGAGAATGAGGAGATCAAGCAACAGATCCAATAACTGATCCACAAGGGGCACATCCATCCCATGTCATCACCTTGCAAGAGCCCAATCGTGCTGGTACAGAAGAAAGATGGAACCTAGAGACTATGTATTGATTACCGGGCTCTGAATAAAATCACAGTCAGAAATCGGTACCAGATTCCCTGAATCGACAACCTCCTTGATCAACTCATGGGGGCCAAATAATTCAGTAAGATTGATCTAAAGTCTGGCTACCACCAGGTATCAATAGAATAGACAGATGTATGGAAGATCACCTTCAAGTCAAAGGAAGGCCTTTTTGAATGGTTGGTCATGCCCTTTGGTTTGAAAAATGATCCATCCAATTTCATGAGGATGATGGACGATATCTTGTGACCATTCACCAATAATTTTGTAGTGGTGTATCTGGATGACATTCTAATTTACAACAAGACTTGGGCTGATCAATTGTAGCATATTCAGCAGGTTCTGCACACCCTGCGATAGCACAAGCTATATGCCAACTTGGAAAAATGCTCCTTCGGCATGAACATGGTCCATTACCTGGGATACATCATTGATCAGCATGGCATACATGTGGATCTATCCAATATCCAATTCATCCGTGACTGGCCAGCCCCAACAACACTCACTGAGATTCAGAGCTTCTTGGGCCTCGCCAATTTCTACCATAGGTTCATGTTGGGATTCTCCCATATTGCATGGGCCCTCATCCAAATAAACAAGGGTGGTGGTAGGGACAAATTTGTGTGGGGCCGGTCCCAACAACAAGCATTCGATGATTCAAAGTAGCGCTTGTGCTCAACCCCAGTACTTTCACTACCAGACCTGTAGCATCCCTTTGAAATTGAGACAGATGCTTCAGACTATGTTGTGGGCGTCGTTCTCACTCAACACGGCCACCCCATGGCCTATCATAGTGATACACTGTCATATACTGTTTGTAAGTACCCTACTTATGACAAGGAAATGTACTCCATTGTACAAGCCTACCGCCAGTGGAGACATTACATTCTTGGGAAAGAGATAGTCATACACACTGATCATAAGCCATTGCAGTTCATGCAGACATAGGGAAAATTGCATAATGACCACCATCAAAAGTGGTTCACATACTTTCATTAATTCCACCTCAACATCAAGTATAAAATAGGAAGCACCAATCATGTTGTTAATTGCCTTAGCAGACCGCCAGTCGTGACACTCACCATAGTGCTAGACTCTTGCGACCATGAGACATCTGGATGGCCCCAACTCTATGAGACAGACCCTGACTTCGCCACCACCTACGAAATGTTGGGTGCAAACGCAGTTGTCAATAATTTCCATCTTTGGGATGGGTTGTTGTGTCGTTTGGGCGATATCTATATTCCATCAAGTGAGTGAGCGAAGCTAATCTGGGAAGCCCACTATAGTCAGGTGGGAGGACACTTCGATGTCTAAAAGACAATGGCGATGCTACAAAAACATTTCTACTAGCCAAAACTTCGACAAGAGGTCAACAAGTATATCAGGTTCTGTACTGTCTGCGCTATTGCCAAACCGACCACTAAGAAACAGGGCATGTACACCCCTCTTCCTACTCCTGACAGGCCATGGGAATCCATCTCAATGGACTACATGTCGGGCCTCCCATCCACCAAGTGGGGAAATGACTATGTTTTTGTGGTTGTTGATCACTTTTCTAAGATGGCGATTATGGTTGCCTGCAAGAAGAGCATCACAGCAGAGGCCACTACCAAGCTCTTCTTTGAACGAGTCTGAATACATTTTGGAATCCCACAAACCATTGTCTCAGATCGGGATAGTCGATTTCTCAACACATTCTGGTCGAGCCTCTGGTCACTATTGGACACCAAGATCACTAAATCCATGGCCTTCCACCCCCAGAGAGATGGCCAAACCAAGGTTGTAAATCGAATGATTGTGCATATCCTTTGCATGTATAATTCAAAGCACCCTCACACATGGGATGAGATCCTTCCCTATGTCCAGTATAGCTACAACCAAGCCCTGCATAGCTCAACTGGCCACAGCCCCTTTCAGGTGGGGTTGGGATTCCAGCCATTGGGTCCCATAGATGTTGCACTTCCCCTTCTAGTCACCTCTACCAACTCATCTCCTGCTCCAACTGAAGCTGACAAAGCCACCCGGTTCATTGAGCAGATCCAACACATCCACCAACAGGCTCAAGATATCCTACAGAAGTCCAATGACAAATACAAACAACGCCATGATCAACATCGGGTGCCACATAAGTTTCATGTGGGCGACAAAGTTTGGTTGCACTTGCAGAAAGAACTCCTTACAGGACCCCATCAGAAGCTTTTCCCACTCTGTTATGGGTCGTACACTATCACCAAGGGCATGGGGGACAATTATTTTGAGCTCAACATTCCTCCCTTCCTTGGCCTGCACTCAGTGTTCAACATGGATCTCATTCGCCCTTATTTCCCACCATTATTGGACACATCAGAAGTAGTAGAACAACTGACACCAACAGAGCTCAACCCTGACTGCATAAAACACGCATCCAATTATTATATTGTGGACATAAATATCAAGGTCACTTGACAACAAAGGATCCAACTTTATCGCGTCGTCAAAGCAGGGCAGCTCTTGCACCAAGGCAAGTGGCTCACCCAGGGCCAACTTCAGCAGAAATTTCCTCATCTGATGGGGGACCTCAATGTAATGGATACCATTTATTCCTAAGGAGGCAGGATTAATCCAGATGGATATCGGTGGCCACCCACCTTTTCCAACTAGCTCAAAACAATTTTCTGACAATTTTGGCAATTTACTATTTTTAGCAGTTTTAACTTCCGGGGCCATTTTGAGGGCCTAAATGAATGTTTTTCGGGATAGAGCTCCTCAATGATAGTCAAAGGCATGATTTAGCCTCCAAAATGAATCTCCTCGATGATACCTTTCCAATGGGCTATCACACGCCTAAAATGAAGATCTTATGCAAAAGTTACGACCCCGGGAAGTTGATGTACTAACTTACCCAAACAACGCCCACATGACTTTTGGCACTTCATCTCCTAGGGTTAGGTTTTTGGATGTCTATGGTTTGGGGAATTATTGTTTATTTTAAAAAGACCTTCGGAGCCTCATTGTAATCTTCTTCTTGTGAATTCACGCAGTCGTCACATCTCTTCTCAAAGATAAGCCACCACCATTCCAGTAAGCTTGTTTATGTTGCATTTTACAGTTTCAGCTTATTTTGTTATTGAATAGAAAACCAATTTTACTGTATCTCTATTATTTTGTGTTAACCACCTATTAATAATATGTATTCATTTTGTTTTTCTCAAAAAATCAGGATCAATGGGTCCGTGTAAAATTCTGAGAAAATTTGAGGCAAATGCTTATGAGATAGAATTTCTAGATGATGTGGGCATATCACCTATATTCAACATAGTAGATATGTATACTTATAGATAATATGAAGCGATAGGAGTAGAGATTCAATAGGAATTTCAGTGGATCAAACAGTTGCATGTAGTTGAAAATCCGCAGATGGAAAAGATCATTGATCAGAGAGTTGGCAAGAAGACCTGAAGAAAGACATATTTTGAATACTTGGTAAAATGGAAGGGACACCCGATTGAAGATGCCAGTTGGGAAAGAGAAGCAGAGATACAAAAACATGGACAGATGGTGCATGAGATCATGGACATAATTCCATGAATTTTTCATCCAGAGGAGTATGATGCAGGAGCATCGCAAGAAAGCAAAGCAGAGGACAGTTGGATATGCACCAGCGTGCGTTTTAAGGACATTTTGAATTTGAGAAGATGAAACATTAATGTAATATCTGGAGAGACATAAGTTCTCTTAAATGTTTTGAAGATTGTAATGCAGATCTTGAGCATTGCTCCCATCTATCAGTTGTAGAAAATTAATGTAATCAATGTAAAGTAGTTGTAGACTTTAAATTGACTAGATAGCTTAGAGTTGTAGGAGGGAAAACTCTAGAAATATCCCTCGTATGTATTGTAATGTATCATTATTCTCAATAGTAAGAATAGATTTGTATATCAAGAGAGAGCATAGAAGAACAGAGACTGTAGAAGTTGTATAAGCAGATAGTTGTTGCTATAAAAACCATGTATAGAAGCACTGAGTTAATATAAGGATTCTTTGATCCAACTTCATGGGGTTTTTATGAATTATGTTTACATCTATTGACTGGTATGTTTATAGTTAATTTCAATTCTCTAATATGCATTTGTTTCAATGCTTTGTGTGTATGATTTCATGTTGAATGTATTAATTATGTGAGAGGAAGAGTATGAGTTTCAATTGTTTCTCGTCCTGAGAATTCCTGCAAGGAGTGCAGTGAAAGCCCATAAGGAGTGCGTTGACGAGATTCTGAGTTTCACCTCAGAAAATCTCAGGAGAGATAGCATTGTTCTCATACCAGCATAAGTGCAAGTATAAAATAGAGTCGTGAAAGGTGTGCGTGGGTCAGTTGAGGTCTTAGACTTATCCAACCTAGTGAGCGGTTGAAGTATTTTTGTCGCAAGGAGTGCACAGAATTGGAGAATTTAGATAATTAGAGATTATCGTGAGAGCCGCAAGAAGTGCGTTCAAAAATCCAAGAGAAACCTTGAGTTTGCAGCAATTGTTAAGCTAAGGAGGGATAGATTCTTGGAGAGTTAGAAGGGGAACGAGGCTGAAGTTATCTCTCAAGAACCAAGCTCAGGACAAAGAACACCAAGTTATTTAGCTAGGAGTCTTTGACGACCTGAATGGACGGTTGAATTTCTTGGAGGTAGAAACACCAATTTTCCATGGACCATTGAATCCAGTGGATCAATAGAGAGGTTAAGGTTGAGTGTCTTTCAACACTCACAATATCAGGAGAAACAGTTTTCATTAGATCTGGATCAACGGGAGTCATTGATCTTGTGGTTTTGAATTTCGGCATTTCGGGAATCAGAATATGGAGAAAGTCGTGACTTGGAGATCTTGAGTTGCGAAATCCCGATATGCAAAATTCTGACACAATATGGACCGTCAGATCATGGGAAGCTCTGGGACCATCAATCTAAGGAGAAGAAGTCGCAAGTTTGAACTTTGGGAGACAGGACAAGAGTTGCATCACAAACTCACGAGTCGCGAAATATCGATGTGCTCGGAAGTGGACCCTAATATTTGACCACGAGTCATATAGTTGAGACATAAGAGAGGATCTAGTGGACCCGTCAGCCCTTTTCAAGGATTCGATAATTGAAGGAGTCAGGGGAAACTCACAATAGAAATTGCGAAGTCGCGAAATCCGAAAACACCCTTTCGGGTAAAGGTTGCGGTCACACCAGTTGGTCATGTGGAGTGGAGGTTCACGCCTAGTGATTTTTTTGCACAAGTGTAACTTCTAAGAAGGACCTATGGTTGTAAGTGTTGGAGATTCTAGCTAGGAATCAAGAAGCCATTTCGGCTCAGGGAATAGGAAAATCCAAATACCGGGAGGTCAAGCAAAACCTGTTGAGGTAGGGGTGTTGCATCACCATAGACCCTATCTTATAAAACATGGAAACACATTATAAGCTACAATTATCTTATCCTTGTAAAAACTTTCAAAAAAGGCTAAGAGATATTCCCTAGTGTCCATTCGTTTTTCCTATTTGAGAATTTTATTGCTTTTATCCAAGCCTCCCTAGCATATGACTAATGTACAAATAGATGATCCATAGTTTCCTCATTGATTTTACATATAATGCATCATGATGGACCATGCCTATTTTTATCCATTCTATCATCCTAGGTTATTATTTTGTTTAATAGGGATAACCATATGAATATTCTATTTTTGAGAGGACTATTTAATTTCCAAAAACAATTCCACCACCATTTCTTCCCCCTTCATCTTCTTCCTCCATCCTAATTGCATACCCTAATTTTATCATGTATACTCATGATATATTATTCTTTAACAATATGTATCCATGTTCTTGTTCATTGAGCTTAAAAGCACCATGTTTTATTCTAAGAATGTATTAATTCCATTCCTCATCAATTCTCCCTACAAATTAAAATAACTAACATTTTTCTAGTCTTGGCCCCATAGAGAATTTAGACTTGAAACCATCGCATATTCTATATTAAATATACCTTTATTATGCAGAGTGTCAATTAGTAAAGTTGAAAGTCTATAATTTATAGAACATTCAACCCAAGTGTCCTTACCAATCTTAATATTTTTTCCTTTTCCTACTTTCCAAGCCAACCATTTTCCAACCAAACCAATAGGAATGTCTTCACCCATGCTTTCTATATTACTAAAGCTACATTATAATATTTCCTTTTAGTTCTTACAGGTCCTAAAGCTACATTATAATATTTCCTTTTACTTCTTACCAAGTCCTAAAGCTACATTATAATATTTCCTTTTAGTTCTTACCAAGTCCTACATTGATGTTGCTCATATACACTTTTCCTTCATCACTCTTCCCCATAAGCCTCAATTTGAATAACCTTCCTTACACTCTTAGCTACCAATGCTTTCCCAAATAGATTAATATTTTTTAGTCCCCATCCACCTACCTAATTTTGTCTTTCTAGTTTGCTTCATTTCACTAGTTGAATTCCTTTTATTTTTTCATTTTCATGTCATAAAAATATAAAACCCTTCCTTTTAATTTTATCCAACATCCCTTTTGGAATATGTGCTAAGGACATTCGATATACAAGAATTTCTTCCAATATTGATTTAAGGAGGGTTAACCTATGTCCTAAACATAGCCAATTAAAAACCCAATTTATCACTTTGTCCTCTATTTTCTCATAGAACCAATTCTAGTTAGTAAACTTATATTCATTAGTTTTTAAATGGAAGCCAAGAAATTTGATTCCTTCCTCCAAGGAACAAAACTTTGGTAGTGGAAAAAACAAAAAACTCCTCTTTGAGCTTTTCATCATTCGGGTTATCTTATATAGATGCTAATTTGGGGGTTGCAACATATTTAGAGAATTGTGGATAAAGATAGAAAACGTGTAGAAGCATTTTATAACTCATATTATTAAAATTTAAAATAATATTCCCTATCCTATCATCCTCATGGAAGTGGGTCTTTCCCCCATTGAGATTAAAGTTGTGACTAGGTACCTAATGTATAATCACATGACAATTAACATAAAGGGAAAGAGGATTCCTAGGATTGCTTGAAACTCCAATGAAAGACAATTGCAACTTAAGAGGGGTTGGCATGAAGATGACACGTCATGTCTAAATCATTGGGGAATAGAGGAGGAGGCCCCTCTACAAAATATTTATACCATTAAAAATACTATTACACAAAAAATTAAGGAGAAATTGTGGTGTGATAAATAATTAGAGGATACGAGAAAATTAAGATACTATAAAGAGGACATTTGTTGGAGAGTTGGTTGTCATTGATGTTGTTGGATAGTTGGTTGTCATTAATGTCAACAAGAAGTGGTTTTCATTGATGTCAATAGATGTGATTGGTGTATTTGGTCAAGTCTCTAAAGTGGTCCCCTTATGTCACAACTCTAAGCATGGCCCTCACAGGAAGATGCTTTGAATAATTATGCAAGAAACCCGTAAGTGTGGTCATGAAGCTAGAATTTGTTTCAGGAATAAGGACATGAAGGATAGTGTAAATGCAGGTAAACACTAATAGATGGATATTCCTTGTCATGTTGTTTCCAATGGTAGGTAGAACATCATGTAGTTCCTCATGGTTGAGGAGTTTGTTACGAGGAAAATATCTCTATGGCTAGGGGTAAACCACAACATAGAGAAATGAATGCAAAAATCAACTCTATTCTAAAGTATGCTATATAAAAAAATATGCTAGAAAGACAAGATAAAAGGCCTACCTCATCCAAATGTTTGATGAAGTCCACTATTGAGCACTTGACCCCAAAGCAATATACCTGCCACTAGTCCTGAACAACCAAGCAGAGAAAGCATATGGTTATAACATATTATGTTAGCACATTCAATAGAATAATCCATTAATATACATAACAAATACACCCATGGAATAACAATTCAAATATTTTCAATATATCAATTGGACGGGAAAAGAGTATTTCTATTAATATATGATCAACAGAAGTGAAAAATTTACAGACTTCCGTGTCGACATGGTTCAGAACCAAGAAACTAAGATCCTTCCAGCTGGGCCTCTACCACTTCAATCCTCCACCAAAGGCAATCTCATAGAAGAGAGACAATGAGGTTCTCAATCAATAAGGGAAGAGATTGGGGGTTGAACATTGTGTTCATACTTAAAGGACAAAGGGATGTAGACTCAATGTGAAGTGAATAATCTCTCTAGATTAATTTTGCTCTCAAAGTTGAATTCTTTCTCCTCTTCTCCATATCTTGGAATTGGCCCATGTATAGCCTTCAAATGGAACTGGAGGGATGAGTCAGAACGTTTCCATTATATGGAAGGCCAAGGATCATATATCTCTTGTCATGACATGGAAAATCGACACCATTTTTCATATTTGGGCACAAATATCAATGTACGTGGGTTGTAGTGGTGCATTCTGCATATATGCATGTTGTATAATAGGCAAGATGTGTACATGTGGAAAAAATGTTTTTTATCTCTGGGATTTGCAAAAAGGGATGAAAAATTTGCATAGGAAAATGGAAAAAGGCCCTCTGAGCAAGATTGCATAGGGTGAGGCAAATCTTGCTATAACATATGCCCCCTAATGTATGAGGTCAGATGAGTATCTGCGATGGACGAAATACATTACAAAAACCCATAAGTGGAGTGATGGGAACCAACTGGAAGAACTAGTTGCTCATTACATTATGCACTAACTTTGCATACATGTCTACCAATTTGAATTACACTACAGATCCATGTGAAAAATAATATACCAAACAACTGTCTGTGGCCATGAATAGGCAAATACAAATGTGGTTACATGCCAAAGGTTTTCATAGTCATGAACAAGGCTCAGTAGAACCAGTCTCAAAATCAATCTAAAGAAATATGTATACAATGGAGTACAATTTGATCTCCCATGATCACTGAAGTCATATAGGTACTCATCCAATGAAAAGGAAGCAACAACTCAGGAAAGTTGCAGCCACATACTGATGTCTTCAAGTATTCTACACAATCTTCCAAAGGTGAAAGCCTACATCATGTGAATAAAGGAGTTTAGGTCGAACATAATGAGACATCATTTGATTACTGGTCATTGAGGTAAATAGTTGAAAAATGTGAAACAACCTACCAATAATTAAAGTAGGTATCAAGGCACCGAGTACATTCTTCCAAGTGTGAATAAAGGATTCGGGATCGAACACTTGAAAAATCCATCGATCAAGAGACATTGATGTATTCCCAACTGTCGATGGCGAGAGAACCTTCCACTAATGACTGCAAGCCTCAAGGTACTCATAAGACTCTAGATCCTGTACCAGGTGAAGAGCAAGGAAATGGGTGCTTCAAACACATAAGAACAAGTATCACCTACAATGGTTGCCATGATTTGGTCTGTGGTTATGATTCATGAGATTTGGACAAGTGCATTAGTTTATTAGACATGTTATTGATGAATAAAGAATGGTCCATGCTGGAGTGAATGGTGCAGGCATGTTCACATAAAGGTATTGTTAGAGAAGTTGTGGAGCTGTGATGGTGTTTGGCTTCTCTTGGCTTGCAGAAAAGGTGATGAATTAATTAAGAGCATGATATATTAGGTAAATTGTTTTCAAAGTGGAGATTGTTGGAAACATGCCAAATAATTTCCTCATGTTGTCACATGCACATGCATGCAACTATTTTAATGTGCATGCATGCAATCTATTTATGAACTTTTGTGTAACTATGTGATCTATTCATGATCAATATGTGTAATTGAGTGATATATGTTATATATATGAGCATACCCATAGAGGTGTGAGTGCAATGTGTGAAGAGTGTGAGAGCGAGCTTTGTAGAGAGAAGAATGTGTGAGGAGAGAATGATTGTATGCATGAGATTGGCTATTGTAATTCTCCCTTGAATAATAAGAATATCGACTATCATTGCCCATGTTTTTTTCCCTCATTGGGTTTCCACATAAATCACTGTGTCAATTGTGTGTTTTTTGTTCTCAGTCTAATCTTGCTTGTTTATGCTCTCATTTTTGTATGCTTCTTTTTTCTTCCGTTGCCCAACAATACATACCAATGAATACAATTTAAGTTCTATAAGTTCCATGACAAGGTCGTGATTGGTAATTTCTCTAAAATGTTGTGAATAGTAATTTATCCCATTATAGTACAAAAAGGTGGGTATTTCTTTGTGCTTCCATTGCCAAAAAAAAATGTTTCATACTCTTGGTTGATATAATAATCAAAAGTGTTTGAAATTATAAAACCTTCATCATCTCATAATTTTAAAACCCTTCCTTGTCTTGCATTTGGAATTTATATTTATTCAGCCTAAACTCTCTTGCATTATCATACCATGCATGTTGCAAATTAAGACTTCATATTGTTAAATATAATTTTTTTAATTAATTTTTAAATATTAACAGTGTATCATTATTTGATAATGAATAAAAAAATGGAATGGTTAAATTGTCTTGTAATATACTTATCAAGGTTAGAAGAGCTAAAATTTCTTTTCGAGTTGAGAGATATTGTGGTCATGTTGTATGAGAACGTTATTTCCAATTTAGGACCTCTGAGAGTTGGTTGGAAGAAATAAACTATATGATAAGAGTTAACCAAGGTTGTCCACTTTCCCATATCCTTTTTTGCATATACATTGACAAGTTAGAAGATTGTTTAGGTTGTGTGGACCCGACTCTTTCTAGCATAGTCATCATCCTTCTTCTTTACATTGATGATATTTTTCTTATGGAGAGGAGTCTCTATGACCTCAGCAAGAAGCTAATAATCTGTTGGATTACTGAGAGGGGGGTGAATCATTAATAGAGAAATATAATTAATTTTAACCACAAAATACAAGTGTTATATCAATGTAGCATTATCATCCAATAGTTGCAGAGTAAATAAAAAAATGAGCAATCATACACATGCACAGTACACCAGTGTTTTTACATGTAAACCCAAAGTGGGAGAAAACCGCAAAATGTTTTTTCTTATATGTATTTAAGAATTACATTCATTGGAAGCACCAAATTCCTTTGTTTTCCAGCTACAACTGGAAGGAGGCTCCACCCCCCTAGTTTCTCAGGCTACAACCTGAGGGAAGCTCCAATGTTAAGAACCAAATATCAATATAGCATAGAAAAACCTCAGAATAAGTATTCAACGCCTTGAAAAAGAGATAATTTTAGATAATAAGCCTCTTCGAGGGGGCAACCTCATTTTACCCCACATAAGTTTTCAAGTCCAAGATGATTCCAAATGAAAATGTCTCCTTGGTATATATAGGAGACTAGGAGGTATAATTACAACTAATGGAATAAAGTCGACATAAATAAAATAACATAACTAATGTAATATGCCCCAATTAAGGGTAGTGAGACAATATTAGGGCTTAACATGCCCCTCCCCTTGAGACAAGTGTTTTCCGCAATGCTTGAGTAACTTTGGATGCTTCTGTATAAAAGGCTCATCTTCCCAAGTGGAATCTTCAGCCGGTAGTTTCCTCCATTTAATGAGATACTCTGAAATGGATCTATTCTTCAGTTGGTGAATTCTTATGTCAATGATGGCTTCATACTCCAATATGATTTTTACTTCCTCGCCAAGTTCTGGCAAGATAGTTTGAACTGGGATCTTGTCACCTATAACCTTCTTTAAGCATGAAACATGGAAAATTGGGTGTACTCGTGAAGATGCAGGCAACTCCAATTTGTATGCCATAGTACCAATCTTTTGCAACACCTTATAAGGGCCATGGTACTTTGGTGATAATTTATTATCCTTCTTGGCTTGCTTGAGAGACATCTGTTTGTATGGTTGTAGTCTTAAAAACACCCAATCCCCTACTTCAAAAATTCTTTCACTACGATGTTGATCTACTTGTTGTTTCATGTGATTATGTGCCATGGTAAGGTTGTCCTTTAAGATTTGGAGAACTTGTGGTTGATGCTCGATGTGATCTTCCACTGCTTGAACCTCAGATTTTTCTTTTAGAGAAGAAGTGATGGAAGGAGGGTGGTATCCATAGAGTGCCATAAATGGTGTCATTTTTGTTGCAGTATAAAAGGAAGTGTTATACCACCATTCTGCCAAGGGTAACCATTTGAACCATTGTGTTTGTTTATCAGAGACAAAGAAACGAAGGTAGCCTTCCAAACATTTGTTCACTATCTCGGTTTGTCCATCAGATTGAGGATGATAGGATGAGCTATGAGCTAATTGAGTACCCAAACAAAAAAATAATTCTGTCCATAAATGTCCAGTGAAGATGGGATCTCGGTCACTTACAATAATCTGTGGGCTGCCATGTAGCTTTTGAACTATCTCCATGAATGCGGTGGCAACTGTACTAGTTTTGAAGAGATGAGAGAGTGCACAAAATTGTGTGTACTTGGTCAGTCTATCAAAAATCACCATGATGAAACTCTTTCCTTCAGACTTTGGTAACCCTGTGATGAAATCCATGGAAACCTCCTCCCAGCACTGACTTGGGATGGCTAATGGTTATATAAGGCCCGGGGTCTTAATTGTTTCCACCTTATTTTGTTGGCAAACCAAACATTCAGCCACAAACCTTTGAACATCAGTTTTAAGGCCATCCCAAAACAAATCCTTCTTGACTCTATGGTAGGTTTTCAAAAATCCTGAGTGCCCTCCTACTAGAGAGGTGTGCAATTATTCCAATAGTACCTTTTATTTGAGTTGGGAGTTTTTACATAAATATAACTGATCTTTGTACCATAGTGAATCATTTTTCCATGTAAATGTATCTGATGCACTGGAATCCTGCTGCAACCTTTGAATGAGAGTCCACACTTTTTCATCATTCTTCCATTCATGCCTTGCTTCTATTATCCAATCAGGTTGGATGATCAAGATAGCATAAAGAAAGGCCTCAACATCTTCATCCTTTCTTGAGAGTTCATATACCATAACATTTTGCTTCCCCTTTTTATAGATGATTTCAAAATCATAACCCAATATCTTGGTTACCCATTTTTTTTATTCTTTTGAAGATAGTCTTTGTTCCAAGAAGTATTTAAGACTATCATGATCTATTTTGACCTTGAAGTGCCCACCTATTAGGTAAGGATGCCATTTCCTCAATGCATGTAGTATTACCATCATTTCCTTCTCATAAATGGGTTTGTGTAAGTCCTTTCCCTTAAGTGGTCGACTTTCAAAAGCTAGGGGCCTTCCTTCTTGCATTAGGACAACACCAATTCCATTTACCGAGGCATCACATTCCACAATAAAGGTTTTTTTGAAGTCTAGAGTGGTCAAGACAGGAGCTTTTCACATCACCTCTCTAAGTTGTTCAAAAGCTTTAGTTGCCTCTAGAGTCCATGTGTTGGAGCCGCCCCTATTTTTTCACCTCGCACAATTCTCAACAATGGATACTTGCAATCTCAAGTTGTTTTTCTTTCCTTTTCGAAATCATAAGACTCTGAAATCTTTTCATCCAAATAGCGATGCTTTTTGGCTTTCAAAAGAAAATATCCATTTTTCGCAAATATGTTTGCCTTTTTGTTTATTTTCGGATATCGCAAGTCGGACACTTTAATTTTTGAATTCGCAAATCCCGAGTCGCGAAACTGCGAACTCGTTTTTCGGATTTTTTCACCCAAAGCATTGACTATGGTAAAACCTTTAACCCTTGGTTATACATCGTCGGTACTTCACGCCTTGGCATTCGTCGACCCTAAATTTTTGTTTTCACAACCCCGAGAGCCGAAATCTAGATAACTTTTTTGATAACCTTGGTCAAGAATCAAGGGTAAAAAACTAATCACAGTTAGTTTTAGCTCTCAGCACATTGCCACTCGGCCCTTTCTTTCATAAAGTTAAATTGTCCAAAACCCCGATTCACTAAGTTGAGACATGATTATGACAGAATCAATTAGTCACCTAATCTAATATTTCCTCCTCTTAATTCAAACCTTAATTATTGCTACATCGCGATATCGCGACTCGGCATATCACTTTCCCAAAAATCTGTCCTCGAATTCCCGAATTGCGATATAGAGATTTAGTTAATTGTACAATTAAGGATGCGTCGAATCAAGGTTATTATTAAATTAGATAAATCGGCACTCGCAGTCTCACGAGTTGTAAAGTCAGAATATTAAAGGGAAATTCGCGATGCGGCGAAAAGCGAGGAAATGATTTAAACCCATAAGATTTGATTTTTATTTAAAATACATCCCGCGCTTCAAGGATGGAACATTTCACGAGGTACTTGCTTACTCTCCATAACTCGATAGCCTGTCAAGCCGTCGAGCATTGATGACATTTATGAAGAATTAGGGTAAATCCACGAATAAATAAGATCGTATTTATACAATTAATTTGGTTTTATTTTGCGATTTGACAGACTTGCTTTCAAAGGGTACAAGTTTTTCAAATATATACGAAGGTTTCGTTCTGTTCTAAAACATTTCTCTTAAGCGTATAAGAACTCGCTTTTCTCTGAGGAAACTCATTTCCGCATGTATACACAGGTCTACTGCAGAAGAGAAAAAAAGAAAGCTTCAGTTATGGCGCCAAGGAGAGAAGCTAAAGAAAATGTTGAAGTTGCAGCACAGGGTCAGGACAACGTCTCAAATACTTCGCCTTGGACGGA
>JASDQU010684413.1:16258-34242 GCA_032191745.1 Picea mariana
AGTGAGCAAAGAGCTCAAAGCGTCAGCAAAGAAGGTATGGTCATTTTTCCCTATTCGGCTAAATTCCTATTCCTTATTAGATTTTGGACATGCTAAGGCTGAAGCTGCAGCCATAGAAAACTTAAGCTTAGTCTCTATCGAGTACAAGAAGCATGATCCTCAGGGAATTGTAAGCACTCATTTGGGAAATTGTGGATTAAAGAGGTTCGAGCATGAATGTTCACCCTCAGACGATGTTTTCTGAGGGGCGAGGTCATATTTGGAGGTGCAATTTCGAATCAGATCCCTAGCACCCGAAGACAGGGCCTCAGTTTTAAAATTTCAGGAGCATAGGAAACAATGTCTCCCCGTGGTGCTAGGAGGTCTGGGACTTTCCAACGATAAAGGAAAAGAGGCCGAAAGTTCTGAAGGGAAAACCTCTAACCCCGAAAAATGTTAGGAAGGAGAGCAGGAGAAGGATCCCGAAAGGGAGAAGAGTCCTGAGCAGAAGAAGGATCCCGAAAGGGAGAAGAGTCCTGAGCAGGAGAAGGATCCCGAAAGGGAGAAGAGTCCTGAGCAGGAGAAGAATCCAGAACGTGAGGGGAATCCTGAAACAGGAGAGGAGACTACTGGCCCTCCCAAGGAACATAATCTGGAGGAGGAAATAAAAGACACAGGTCCACCAGAAATTCAGAATCCAGAGGCAGGAACGAAGACCCCTGACCCCCCGAAAGAGAAAGGTCCACTCAACACACCAGAGAAGGCTGCGAAGCAAATCGGGGAACCTATCACCTCTGTCACCCCTTTACAGTCAACACAAGGAAACATACAGGAGGGATGGATTTTCAGAGAAGAACTGAGACCTATAAGGGCAAAAGAACTCCCTCCTAATGAATTCTTCTTTGACAAAAAGAGAAAGGAAGTTGTAAAGAGGGAGTTCTCCTGGGAGGAAGGATCAACTGTCAAAAGGTTTAAAGTAATGACCGATGGGATGAACAAAAGGAAAGATGAATTTTCCACGGAGATTGCAGGGACGCTGGGAGTGTACGTGACGACAATTCAATTCTCGGTTGGGGCATTAAAGAATCATCTCAAAGCAAAGAATCGCTTGATCAAAACTCTTGAGGCTAGAGTGGCTTCAGCAGCAGAAAGCACTAAGTGTCAAGCAAGCGGAGAAATAGAGCTGGCCCGATTGGCCGATAAGAAAGGAATTGAAGTCCTCAAGACCAAGCTGGAACAAGCAAATTCTACGATCTGAGATGGTCAGGTACAATCGAGCCAGCTGAGGGATACGATCACACAGCTGCAGGCTCAGTTGGAGGTCGCAGAAAGCAAGGCAATTGACATCGAGATCATTAAATCCCGAGCAACCGATATTCGGAGTGGGATCTCCTCTACTCAACAAAGCCTGCTAAGGAAATTAGGAGAGATTCGAGAAGACTGCTTGTTAATACATCAGATCTCTGAGAATCTGATTAACAAAGAAAGAAACGCAGAATCTGCTCGGGTCGCTTTTCAAGAGGCAGTAATAGCGACTAACCACAGGTTTTCAGGGCCCCCCGGGCTCACCATTGCTGAACAAACTAGGGGTAATATCTTGTTGAAGAATTGGGAACAGGATATTACTTTACGCAAAGAGCAGGTTCAAAAAGTGACAAATTCGTTAGCAGAAGCCTGCAAAGCCATAAATGGTGGGCTGTTAGGGATGGAGATTGGGGGCGAAACAGAGGTGCTGAGATAGACTAATATAGATCTAATTTCTCTCGACATGAAGGAGAAGAATGAGAGGAATTTAACAGAAATATCTAGGATGGACAGGGTAGACCCGGCTCAAATTGACAAACATTTGATTCAACCTAGTGCACAACTCGGCGCTCTTGAAATCATCAATGTACAAATAGATGATAAACTTCCACAGTTGGCCCGAGAGTGCTATTTCACTGAAGCCAGTTGTCAAGCCGAGCCTTCACAACTTGTGACTCAGTTTGTGGACAAGTGTATCATGTACACTGAATCCGTGCGAGGACAAGCACCTGGCCCTTTTTGAAAGCAGAGTAGAAGAGATGGAGTGATTTCTCTCTTAACAGCTGCCAAACGGAACCGCCACAGCTTGTATCTAGTTTTACGGACAGATGTATCATATGCACCAAGTCACGTAAAAGAAGAACCTGGCACCTTTTTGTAAATAGAATAGGAGAAAGCAAATTGGTATAAATAGAAAAGAGAAAGAAGAACCAAGGGGTTGGACTTTTTGGTAAAACTTGAGATGTATTTTTTGCACTGAAGGAGTTAATACAACAAATTCGAAGATTCTTGATTCTGTCACGACTGTGTTGCAAGTTTGTTTCGTTTTGTTCTTTCTTTCTTTTCATTTTGCTCTACATAATTGATGTGTGCCACTATAATTTAGTATGACCACTACTATAGTGAAGGTATTTTATCTTTCTATAAGTGTGTCTTGTTTTTCCTCTGCACCAGCTATCAGCCGGTGTAAGACCAATTTACATTTACAGAATTTTATGTTTTGTTACACAATGTCAATTATTTCTATGTTAATTTCTTCTTCTGTGTGTGTGTGAGTTTCTATTCGACCCAACCTTACGATATTCATAGCTAAACCTTTTTTCTCTCATTCCATACCTTTTACTAAAGCAATACAGTTACGGGAAAGGGTCTTCAAATTGCAATTATTTTGTTCTTCATGTAAAAATACCACTTAAGAAACCAAATTAAAACAACGTTAAAATCTCTTCCTAAATCGTTCCATACTTATAATGTTCCTCAATGACTGTATCGGCAGCTACTCAGCCTAATATTCAACCCGGACTTTCTAATCAAAATCATAACGCATTAAATCTTTTCGATACAATCCTTAAAACTGCGAACACCCGGGAGGAATTGGAACGTTCATGGACAGCCATTGAGCGTGATATAACTGCTCAAGAGCAGTTGGAAGCTAGACAACGAGAACGTAGAAACCTTCATTAGTTTCCTACCCCGAAGGATAACATAAATCTTCATATTCATCCTTTACATACTTTCGGATGCCTTGACACTATACTTGAAGCCTAAGTACAGACTCAGGAACAACATCTTTTTGGCGCCGTTGCCGGGGAATGAAGTTACGAAATCTTTTCCCTGGGAAAACGACAAACTATTTCGTTGATAATTGTTACTCTTTGATAGTGAACATAGAGTGCACACCTTTTTTAGGATTATAAATCTTTCACTTGGCGAATCCACTGAAACACAAATTGGCGTCTGGTAGAAGGCACACCAGATAGAACTCGGATGGCAGGCCGATTACACCTGTTAATGATCTTGAAAAAATTTTAAAAGCGAGAGGCTTATCTGAGGCAACCGCTACTGTTCATAAGCCCAGAAATCCACTTTTGAAGAATAAATGCCCTTTTGAAACTCCTACTTCCTGCAGCCCTCCGTCTGATACCAAAGACCCGGAAACAAATTACTCGGAATTCAGGAGTGAGCCACGTCAGACTTTCACATCTATAAACAAGGGTAAAGGTCCTTTAGAAAGATCGTTATCTTTTGACATACCAGCCCTTTTTTGATAGAACCTCCCTGTCTCTCCTGATTCAAAACAGTGTGTTACACCCTCATTCCCTACTCCTAAGTTGATGGTAGGCATCGGAGGAGGAGGTGGAGGACAACCGAATGTCCCTCCTCCCGAGGTATTTGCGAAAGTAGCGGTAAGATACGCTCCCCTAGTTTTACCCGCTCAACTCCATGATTTACCTGACAATTACATCAAAAATATTCCTAAATTTATTGGGGAAGGAGATATAACCGCAGCCGAGCATATAAACTTCTTTGACCAGTTCGCAGACATATGTAGTATTGAGCATGAGGATGTCTATTTGAGGCTACTTGTCCAGACCTTCGAAGGACAGGTCCGAACATGGTTTTGGAGCCTTCCTGCAGCTTCTATTCAGGCGTATAATGAATTGGAAGATGCTTTCCTCAGACAATGGGGAGAGCGGAAAGATCACTTATACTACCTTACCGAATTTGGGTCCCTGAAGAAAAAGAACTCAAAAACCGTTATGGAATTCATTCTGAGATTTAACAAACTTTATAATAAAATTCCAACAGCTGTTAAACCTTCTGAACCCTCAGCCAAAGTAACTTTTGCGGGAGCTTTCGAACCCGATTTTGCATTACTTTTGCGAGAAAGAAGAGGAGCCACACTTAATAGAATGCAAGACGATGCAGTCGAGATAGAATCCAATATGATGGCTTCAGGTAAGTTGAAGGCAAAAGTAGAAACAGTCAACCATGATAATAGACGCTATAGGGAACCAGCTGGTCCTTTCGGGTCGAATAGATACACTGACGACAGAGTGGATGATATGGCCCGAATAATTAAAGATCTGTCTAACAAAATCTCTAGGATGGAGTTGGATCAGGATAAAGCTGATTCTTCTAACAAAAGAGACTTCAGGAGAAACCCAAATATCCAAAATCAACAGAGGCAAATAAAGAATGAAGATCAAAATATACAAGCTCCACTAAAAAACGAAAATTTTATAGGAGCAAGTGACCTCCAAGAGTTCGGAGATTCGGAAGATGAAGTTGCATGTTTCAGTGATGAGTGTTCGCAGTCATTTCTGACTAGGGAAGACTATGAGAAATCTTTAAATACTTCTCAACCGTCTAATAAAGAAGAAGAAGGTGATCATACTGACCTCTGCATATCTCAACCAGAAACAGAAATGATAGCGGCTGATTTTCAACCCAGATACAATCTGAGATCAAAAAATAAGCCCACCACAACTAACCAACCTATGAAAATCCTGCCAAGGGGTCAACCTCATGAACCTCCTTTGGAAGAGACATTGCTACCTAGCAATAAAGTCAAGATAGCAAAGACTCAAGAATCTGAGATGAAAAAGGATGAAATCCAAACAAAGGAAACAGGACCGACAGATAAAGTTACGTCTGCAACTAAGGTCATGAAAGATAAAGCATTCTAGACAAACAAGTCGGAAGAAAAAGGCTCAGAAGTCTTAGTCAAAGAAGCGGACAAGGACAATACGTCTTACAATTTTGAAAATGAATTAAATAAAATTAAGATATCGATTCCTTTGGTAGAATTAGCAAAAAACCCCACTTATCGGAAGAAAATCGCCAAAGTGATGGGTGTTTATGAGCCAGAAAGTCACTCCGACGTTATCAACCTAGAAGATGACAGACCTAACATCACCTTTGGTCCTCATTTTGAGGGATTCAAAGACAATATCGCTCCTTTCTATATCACCCTGAATATACATGACCAGTTACTGCATAATTGCATGTTAGACTCCGGGGCTTCACATAATGTTATGCCCAAAACTATAATGGAGAGTCTGGGTCTCCAGATCACTAGACCCTACGGAGACCTATACTCGTTTGATTCAAGAAAGGTTAAATGTATGGGAATGATAAAAGATCTGGTAGTTACCCTGGCTCAGGTCCCGGTCAAGAGTATCCTGATGGATGTGGTTATTGCAGATATTCCCCCTAAATATGGTATGTTGTTATCCAGATCATCGAGAGCCAAGTTAGGGGGTTCTCTACAATTGGACATGTCATATGCTACAATCCCAATTTTCGGTGGTAAGTTTACTCGTTTGTACCGAGAAACAAGATTAGTGTATACTGTCGGTGATCCTCAGAACCCAAATAACTTTCCCATTTACGTTGCGGACCAAGATCTAGGGAATTGCATATTGTCTTTCGATGATGGTTTAGATGGAAGTCCAGAAGAACTTGATATGAAGCAAGAAGATCTTAACCCCTTGACTAAAGAACTATGCAAAAGTGGTATCTGGAAAATGTACTTCGATGGCGCTTCGTCTTCTGAAGGAGCTGGTGCTGGCATACTTTTGATAGCACTTGAAGGTAAGTTTACCGTTCCTTTCTCATATCGCTTGCAGTGGGACATAGATTACACCAACAACGTATGTGAGTACGAAGCATTAGTCTTAGGATTAGAGGCTACAAAGAAGTTAAACATAAAAAATTTGGAGGTTTACGGTGACGCCGAATTCACAGTAAAGCAAGTAAATCGCCAATACCAAGCCAAGCATCCCAGACTAAGAACATACAGAAATTGCGCCTGGGATTTAATGGAGAATTTTTTCTCATCTATAAAAGTCCATTTTATTCCTCGCACAGAGAATCTACACGCCGACGCATTGGTTAAGGCAGCCTCGACATTTTCCCCTCCCACGAATGTTAAACTGAAATATCATATTGAAATCAGATATAAACCCTCTATACCAGACAATGTCCGACATTGGCAAGTCTTTGAAGATGACGAACAAATTCAGAAATTTCTCATAGCAATAGGTGAATTCTATGAAACTCATCCAGATCAAGAAAACCAAAACGACCCGATGTGGATTAAGCAAGACCAGGAAGATCCTGAAACCTTCCGAGAAAAAATAGCGGATCATCGCATGTTAGTCCTCAAAAATAACCAAATCCCGAAGGGCTTAATTCCTTTGGAAAGGATTTTCAATCAGAACGACATACCTGTGAAGTCTACTTTGCAGCCTCAACCAAAAGAAGTGGAAGATTGCAACATAGGAACTGAAAAAGATTCCAGGATAGTAAAGATATCTAAATTCCTCCCTCCTAAGGTAAAAGACCAGTATAGAGACTTACTCAGACAGTATAAGGATGTTTTTGCCTGGTCCTATGATGAGCTTCGAACATATGACACTTCTATAATCGAGCACAAGATACCTTTGAAGCCCGGAGTCAATCCTTTTAGGCAGAAGCTCAGGCAGTTTAACCCCATTTTGTTGCCTATTATTGAAAAAGAAGTTAAGAAGCTCTTAGACGTGAAAATAATTGTACCTCTAAGGTACTCAGACTGGGTAGCAAATTTAGTCCCCGTCGGAAAAAAGAACGGAGAAATCAGGCTGTGTGTATATTTATGGAACTTGAATAGGTCATCTCTTAAAGATAATTATCCACTTCCTAAAATGGATCACGTCCTAGAAAGGGTAGTTGGAGCAAATCGGATGTCTATGATAGATGGATTTTCTGGGTACAATCAAATCGCTATGAATGAGCAAGATAGAGAAAAAACCGCTTTCACCACGCCATGGGGTACATTCATGTATGATAAAATGCCTTTTGGTTTAATGAATGCAGGGGCTACCTTCCAGCGCGCCATGGATATCGCTTTCGTTGGAGAAAGAGATAGGTTCGTAGTAATCTACCTCGACGACTTGACAGTTTTTTCCAAAACCGATGAAGAAAATTTGATCCATTTACAACAGACTTTCGAGAAATGCCATAGGTATGGCCTATCTTTGAACCCAAAGAAATCACATTTCGCTATGCAGGAAGGTAAGCTTCTGGGGCATATCGTATTTAAAGATGGGATCAAGATTGATCCTAAAAGGGTTGAAGAGATACAAACTATCAGGATTCCTAGAAATGTTAAAGAAATTCAAGCTTTCTTAGGAACAATAAATTTTTTACGAAGGTTTATACCAAATTTCGTTGAGATTGTTAAATTGATCACAGGAATGCTAAAGAAAGATAGCAGAGTAAATTGGACAACCGAAGCTAAAGCGTCGTTCGAGCATATCAAAAGAGTCATCAGCGAGGCACCTGTGTTAACAAGCCCGGATTACTTAAAATATTTCCTCATCTTCTCATTTGCTTCTCAACATACTATCACCACAGTGTTGCTGCAAAAAGATGATGAAGGCTTTGAGCGCCCAATCATGTTTTTTAGCAAGAGCCTTAGGGACGCCGAACTAAAATATGATATAATGGAAAAGCAGGCGTACGCAATGGTGAAAGCGCTAAAAGCATTCAGAACTTACGTCCTGCATTCAAAAAATTTCGCGTACGTACCAACCAGTGCTGTGAAGGATATATTGGTACAGCCCGATAGTGATGGAAAACGAGGACGCTGGCTCGCTAAAATACAAGAATTTGATCTGGAAATCAAGCCAACTAAATTGATAAATGGAAAGGGTCTGGCCAAACTCTTGGCTGAGTCAAACCTTAGAGCTCTTGACATCAATTGCCTACAAGGGAAAGATGGAGACACACGTTTGCAAGAACCGGATGACCAAACATATCCAAGCAAGATTGAAGAAAAATTCATACGGCCGGGCTGGTATAAAGATATAGTCTTCTACTTGTTAAACCTGAAATGTCCAGATGGACTAACACCAGCCAAATGCAGAACTTTAAAACTCCATGCTGTAAAATATTGCCTCTCCGAAAATCAACTATACTGGAAAGATCCACTCGGATTTTTACTGGTCTGTCTGGTCGAGTCAGAAACTCCGTGGGTTATGGAAGAATTTCATGAAGGAATATGCGAGGGACACCATGCATGGAGAGCCACAACCTACAAGATTCTAAGGGCCGGATACTATTGGCTGAAACTATTTTCGGATGTTAATACTAAAGTACGTGCCTGTTACTTATGCCAAATATTCGCTGGTAAGCAAAAACTCCCTTCATTACCACTCGTTCCAGTCAAAACCGAAGCCCCATTTCAACAATGGGGATTAGACTTCATAGGAGAAATTAATCCCCATTCCAGTGCTCAGCATAAGTGGATTTTAACGGCCACAGATTACTTTACCAAGTGGGTGGAAGCAATTCCAACCAGAAGAGCAACAGACTCGGTGGTGATCGACTTCTTGGAAGATAACATCTTATCAAGATTCGGGTGTCCCCGAAAAATTGTTACCGACAATGCCCAGGCCTTCAAGTCAATGGCTATGATTGACTTTTGCCAAAAGTACAGTATCGTCCTCGGCCATTCCACCACTTATTACCCTCAGGGAAATGGGCTGGCTGAATCTTCTAATAAGAGCCTGGTAAACGTAATAAAAAAGGTACTGAATGATAACAAGAGATCCTAGCATATATATTTGAAGCACGCATTATGGGCAAACCACATCAGCACTAAAAGATCCATCGGTATTTCGCCGTTCCAGATGGTATATGGGATCGAGGCGTTTCTGCCTATAAACTTAGCATTACCAGTGATGAAATTATGGCAGGATCAAAAAGAAGAACCCAATCATGTAACCAGAAGAATTAACCAACTGATTGAGGTTCAACAGCTCAGAGTGGAGGTTGATGAGAAAATGCAGAAATACCAGGATGATATGAAAGCACTTTTCGACATCAAGGCAAAAAACAGAGATTTCCTACCAGGTGATTTAGTATTGAGATGGGATGCGAGAAGGGAAGAAGCCGCGAAGCATGGCAAATTTGACCACCTTTGGTATGGGCCATTCAGGGTCTCGGCTCCAGAAGGAAAAAATTCCTTTCTTCTAGAAAATATTGATGGAGAAGTTCTCAGTGCCCCTGTCAACGGGCGATATCTGAAACACTATATGACATGATAGTCTTTGGATGAAATAGAAAAGAAAATTAAGATAAAAAATAAACAAATTGTATATGTATATTTGTACATAAATAAATTCTATTTTAAGTTTTTGTACATGTTTATGTTTTTGCTCAATCACTTATTTTAAATTTTTGGTTTTCCTTCCGAAATTCTCAACACATTTTAAAATCAAATTCGTTTTTGTTTTTGCAGGGTCACAGCTGCAAATGAAACTAGCTGAAGAAATAAGGTGCAGATCGGTGTGGGAAATAGGACGACATAAAATAGGTGATACATAAGATAATCCGTAGCTCACAAAGAAATTGAAAAGAAAGACAGAGGTAAGTTTTTAAATAACTTTGGTCATGAAAGGTTGTTTTAGCAATCTAAGGTAATATTGTTCAAATTACAATATAAATGGTTAGATAACAGGATTATTTTTGGCTTTGATCTTCAAACTAAAATTTGAATGAATATGTTAAATCCGAAACGGTCAGTCATAATTTTTGTTCCTAAATGTATCCGAAAACCAGTCCCAAACTGTTGTCACCTTTTGGTATTTCAGGCCATTGAATTGCTACCTTGTTTTATGTCTATATTGGAGCCTGATTCTAGTAAGTCACTATCTCCCCGAGTTTTCGTAAAGGAGTAAAAGTTTTTCGTTTTAAAACCTCAAAGATTTAGGAACAGATCTTAATAAGAAAGCTGGTCCTCACAACTACTTGATCTTCTGCTTAGTTAAGGAATGTTTATAGTGGTCTTAACTTTCCTAGGTTTTTTAACAGCGTCGAAAAAATCAAGGCTTGCTTGAACAGGATGTTCCTTAAAAATTTTATTATTCTCCCCTGTCTCCCTAAGGAACTAAAGGTCTTGTGAGGATCAAAGGAGGGTTGATACCGAGTAATCAAAATAAGTTAACAGACCTCTGATAAAAAATATTTTACAGATCTCAGCCCTGATATAAATTGATTGCTCCCATCTTAGTGTTTTAAAAAGTAAGTACTAAGACAGGTGGTGAAAGGAAATTCAGAAATGATTGCCCCCACCTAGTCCATTAAGACGATGAAAGGAAATTCAGAAATGATTGCCCTCGTCTTAGCATTTAAACGCATAAATATTTTCCGAAGTGGTGAAAAGAAATTCAGTAAAAAAAGGGGGTCAGACAACTTCATCGGGGTACTGAACAGGCTCGCTGGCAGTGAAGCAATGTCTGAGAGATCTGTAAGGCTGTTATACATAAATATCAATTTACTTCGGTAATCAATGCTTTCTGAAAACCTGATCATTTCCCTAAATTCTGATGGTACTTCCCTTCTTCTTAAAGTCATATAATATAATTCCTTGATGCAAGATGAGAATCACAAGACCTGTTGAATATCCTAGGACCGTTACGACTGTCTTAAAGCGTTCCCCAAACTTAGTAGTGAGAGACGGAAAATTGTGAAAGTGACTTCAGCCATGTTTGGAAAGAGTATCTGAGTTCAAAAAAATTTCTGGGGTACCAAGTAAAAATTTTCTTCCCCCCCTTCTATCTTTTTCCTTGAATGTTTTCTATTTTCTTTAGCCTATGACTCCATTTACCCAATTTTGGCACCTGGTCTACTGTTCTTCCCGCCTCACAGGGAAGCGGGATCCTTAGTTGGAGCCTATGTTGGATCCGCCCCCGTTTTTTCACCTCGCGCAATTCTCAACAATGGATACTTGCAATCTAAAGTTGTTTTTCTTTCCTTTCCGAAATCATAAGACTTTGAAATCTTGTCATCCAAATAGTGATGCTTTTTGGCTTTCAAAAGAAAAGATCCATTTTTCGCAAATATGTTTTCCTTTTTGTTTATTTTCGGATATCGCAAGTCGGACACTTTAATTTTTGAATTTGCAAATCCCGAGTCGCGAAACTGCGAACTCGTTTTTCGGATTTTTTCACCCAAAGCATTGACTATGGTAAAACCTTTAACCCTTGGTTAGAAATCGTCGGTATTTTGCGCCTTGGCATTTGTCGACCCTAAATTTTTGTTTTCACAACCCCGAGAGCCGAAAGCCCGATAACTTTTTCGATAACCTTGGTCAAGAATCAAGGGTAAAAAACTAGTCACGGTTAGTTTTAGCTCTCGGCACATCGCCACTCGGCCCTTTCTTTCATAAAGTTAAATTGTCCAAAACCCCGATTCACTAAGTTGCGACATGATTATGACAGAATCAATTAGTCGCCTAATCTAAGATTTCCTCCTCTTAATTCAAACCTTAATTATCACTACATCGCGATATCGTGACTCGGCATATCACTTTCCCAAAAATCTGTCCTCAAATTCCCGAATTGCGATATAGTGATTTAGTTAATTGTACAATTAAGGATGCGTCACATCAAGGTTATTATTAAATTAGCTAAATCGGCACTCGCAGTCTCGCGAGTTGTAAAGTCAGAATATTAAATGGAAATTCGCGATGCGGCGAAAAGCGAGGAAATGATTTAAACCCATAAGATTTGATTTTTATTTAAAATACGTCTCGCGCTTCAAGGATGGCACATTTCACGAGGTACTTGCTTACTCTCCATAACTCGATAGCCTGTCAAGCCATCGAGCAT
The DNA here is from genome assembly GCA_032191745.1 of Picea mariana. Classification (NCBI taxonomy): domain Eukaryota; kingdom Viridiplantae; phylum Streptophyta; class Pinopsida; order Pinales; family Pinaceae; genus Picea; species Picea mariana. Next base: position 28,201 of record JASDQU010684413.1, read on the forward strand.
TGATGACATTTATGAAGAATTAGGGTAAATCCACGAATAAATAAGATCGGATTTATACAATTAATTTGGTTTTATTTTGCGATTTGACAGACTTGCTTTCAAAGGGTACAAGTTTTTCAAATATATACGAAGGTTTCGTTCTGGTCTAAACATTTCTCTTAACCGTATAAGAACTCGCTTTTCTCCGAGGAAACTCATTTCCACATGTATACACAGGTCTACTGCAGAAGAGCAAAAAAGAAAGCTTCAGTTATGGCACCGAGGAGAGCAGCTAAAGCAAATGTTGAAGTTGCAGCATAGGGTCAGGACAACGTCTCAGATACTTTGCCTCGGACGGACGGCTCAGTATCCACCTGGTCATCTATTTCAGATATCCTACAATCCGAGTTGGTAAATTGTTCAGACTCTGATGACTATAACTATGATATTGTGAAGGATGACCTGAACACTAAGTACAAGACAATTGTTCAGTCGGGAATGCACCTGGTTGCAACCAGACCTTGGTTGCTCCCTTACTATGACATGATCCGATGGGCATTGGATCACGTCGACCTGTCTTCCAGAATCCTTCGATGGATTCTTGCCACCTGTCCACCGAACGGACAGTCCAGATTATGTCGGGGGTTTCGACCTGGATTTTCCCCAATCTCTTGCCACTTGTCCCCGTTGTGATCAACGGCTGAGATTCTTCGTCAGGGTTTCAGGAATCACAAGGTCCCGATTCTCTGCCTTGACCAAACCCCGATGACCTTGATATCCCGTTGACTCCTATGGGATTCCTCGTCTGTGTGCTAGGACTTAAAACTTGCAAAACTTTCCCAAATCTAACGGCGGTCGCGGTTTCTTCTCAGATCCAACGAATCAGATCTATTCTTCGACTCTTCCTCTCTGCTCTCCTCCTGAGGCTTAACCTCCGCGAAATTCCTCCTGATCTGACGGTCTACGGGATTTCTTCGTGAGATCCGACGGCTGTCGGTCCTCCTCTCCTATGCACTTATTCTGGCGCTCCTCTGTTCGACGTGAACTACTCGACAGTCCAGATCTCTTCTCTCCACCCGATCCGACGGCTCTGGTTGCTCCTCCCTGAGCTCCTTCGTGCCGTCTTCCCAGTCTTGGGAGAAATTCGAATTTCCAAAGGCCTCGACCTTTGCTTGTTCCCTCTGCGAGCTCCTCGAACTTGAGTCTCGCTGAGCATATACACCGCTACCCTTCTTGATCTTTCTCCTTCTTTTGAACCCTATGAGGATCCTTTGACTCCTTCCTTCTCCTGCGAAGTCCTCATTCGCAAAGTGCTCTCTGTCCTGAGCTTCTACGAGTACTCAGACCCCTTGGGGGATTTTTGTCCTTCTTCTCCCTCAGATGGAGAATAAGATGCCTTCCTGGCTGTCCTGCTGCTCAAACAAATTCTCGTTGAGCCACTCTGGGTGTTCAGCAACCCAGTAAAAGTCCCTCAGTGGACACTTCTTTCAGCTCCAGAACTCAAAGAGTTCTTTCCTCTCTTTTGTGCCTATCTGCACACTTTCTCGACGCCCTCCTGGCGGAGTATCTTATCTTTCCCAGAACGTTCAACAGTTCTGTTTTCCTTGTGCACTCCTGCACTTTGCTCAATGCCCACCTGGTAGAGCTCCCAGAATCCTCAGTGATTCTGCTCCCTTCTTCAACTCTCAGCAGAGTTATTCTCAATGCACCTCTGTGCATACGCTCAATGACCACTTGGCAGATCTCTCACAAAATCCTTCACGATTCTATCTGCAACTGTGTTCTCACCCACACAGCCTTACCTCCAAGGTGTTCAACAACCTTGAGGTCTTCTTTCTTTGAGCTATTGACTTTAGTCCTGTGCCTCAGCATGTCTTTTTCTGACTCCTCAGAGTACAGAAGTGCATCTTCTGTGCATGGCTCTCAGAACCCTCAATGTTCTGTCACACCCTCCTGGTGTGAAGCCTCAAAGACCTTCACCTGAAATCAACCCAACTCCTGCAGAATGCATCAACAATCATACATTCACAACATTCATAGGGAACACACACATACATCCATATACATAGAATATGCAGGAAAAACTGCTCTGTTAGATATTAACAAATGGCAAATGCCTGTAATTACAAGGTGTTCTTGAGCTCTCCCTAGCTCTACAAATCAACTATCTCGACTCCCTCAAAATGAGATCCGAAATCTCTTTTACCTGAGGGGCTCATTGAGCGCTTCCCTCCAGGATTTACCTACCCTAATAAATTACATTCAATGGTTGTCTAGTCTGCTATCAGAACTAGATCTCAGTCGATCTAGCATTAAATCCGATCCTATCTAATGCCTGCACGAGGGCACGGCTTCCATGGCTCACCATCCTAAGCACATTAAATTACATTCATTTCAAATTTAAATGAGGACTGCGCCTATCTTTTAGCATTTGAATGCATGCGCGCTACTGTGGTTGGCTGGCTGGCTGCTGACATGGAGAGATGCTCCTGCATCACAACCTGTACTAATAACCTATTCCAACATGTACCATACATCAACCTGTACCTCAACCTGTACCATAAACAAATGCATCAACCATGCATCAAACCTATACAAATAACCTATCACAATAACCTTTCCAAACAACTTGTAATCAACCTGTACCATAAACAAGTGCATCAACCATGCACCAACCTATACCTCAATATGTACCATCAACGAGTTCATCAACCATGCACCAAATATGTACCAATCATGCATCAAATACACATAAAATATGACTCATCAATATGTACCAACATCATCAACTATACACCTCATGTATGTGCCAACTCATCAACTACTTGTCTCAACCATGTACCCAACATGTACCTCAACCAAATTCCCTCATCAATTTCATGATCCAAATTTGATTTGTAACTCTGTAATAGACCTGGTGTATGTGATCACATACCTACAAACCTTCCTTAACTTTAACAACAAGAGACTATCATTTTCATCAAACTTTACTTTAGTCTCACATGACTAATTTTGGATTAGTCAACATCCCTAACTTGAAATAATCATAACTATGTACTTGTAATGAATAAATACCTGGAAATAGTAAACAATGTTCTTCAGTGTCTTTTATGCAATTCCTCCAGGTTTCACTACTTCTAACCTCTCATAAAAGGATTTATAGAAAAACTGACATACCTTGTTGAATTTTGGCTTATTCTAGAGAGAGAACTTGTAGAGAGTTCCCTGCAAGGAATATTTGTTGTATGGATCTGAAAATGGTACATAGAATACTAAAGATTGTACTCTAGCCAATAAATGTTGTCTTACTGAATTTGGATATGTTATGAAGAAGTTATGACGTTTTTACCTGAAACACCTGTTTTAAAATAGTTTCAAGACTAGCCACAAACCCTATTTTCCATGGAGTGTAACTCCAAAAATACAACGACCCACAAGCTGAAATTTTTATCACAACTACTTAGATATGTTTCCTCAACGGCCTCCCAAATTCATGGTCTGAATCATTCTAGAAAAAACATTATTGTGAAAATGGTGAGATGACATGTAAATAACATACCTTAGAAAGCATCATCAAAAGAATTTATCCTCCCTTGAATTTCGACCTTATATACTTCACCTTCCCTCTGAAATTAGGCTTAGATATCCTTTGGTTACCTCAGTCACTTGTAGATGTTCAATATATTCAAGTGTGATTAAAATGAGAAAGCCTTGTCTCTTATTTATACTTTCATGTAGCTTCCTCAAGGGGTTACCTTTTAACCATCTTAACCCACTTCCTTATTTCAGGGTTAACCCACTTCTAACCACTTGTCCACTTAGTAATTTCTCCATTAAATTTATTATTTAAATAATCTCCTTTGTATCCACTTTGACTTATAGTACACTCATCACTTCACTTTATTATTTACCTTCTAAAATCTCTTGAACCACTTTCCTTATTTTAGGGCTAACCCACTTCTAACCACTTGTCCACTTAGTAATTTCTCCATTAACTTTATTATTTAAATAATTTCTTTTGTATCCACTTTGACTTCTAGTACACTCATCACTTCACTTTATTATTTAAATAATTTCTTCTTTGCAACCACTTTGACTACTTTGACCTTTTGGGGCTTCTAGATGACTCATGAGGGTTCTCCAACTTCACATGGCCATAACTCCTTAAACATGAGGAGTTATGTGGCGTTCTACATACCACTGAAAATGACATGACATGTACTATCCATCCATAATAGTCTTACCTTCAAATATATTAAAACTCATACCATTATACATCAAACAAACTTGGGTACATTACCCAAACCTTTGTGCTATCGAAATTCGCTACCAGACTTTCTTCAAGGGTTGACATCAATGACAACCAATCCAAATAATCAACATAATCCTCAAGGCTTTTTTCTCTAGTACGGATATGACTATTAACACTGACAAAACAAAGTTGTGATAATTAAATCCAAAAAGATCACTTACAATACTTTTGTATATAACAACAATAGCTTGGAGGAAGTGCCTTCAAACAAATATCCCGGAATCGATCTTCATCACGAGCTCAACAGGAACCGAAGCATTGAGAAAATGATAAATGGAGGGTGGAAAGCTTATTATGGCCTAGAAAATAATTGTAAATTAGCAAACCTTTAGTTATGGGATAATAAAAAAATCATGTTTGAGACTCTCCCCATTCATGTTATCTTATATGGATGCAAATTTTGGGGATACCGTATCTGTAGAGAAACCTAGAGAAACATAGAGCAGATACAAAAGAATTTTATAACCTGTAATCTCAAAATTAAGGGCAATATAACCTATCATATGCTCCTCATAGAAGTGAGTATTTCCCCCATTGAGAACATAGTTATGACTAGGTACCTGATGTGCAAGAACAAGATAAACAACATGGAAGACAAGAGATTTCTGAAAATTGGTTCAAACTCTAGCCAAAACCACTTACATCTCAAGAGGGGATGGCATAAAGATGTCAAATCTTGGCTAAATCATTGCGGAATAAAGGAAAAGGTCATTCTACAAAATAACAATAATATTAAAAATATTATTACATCTCAATTTAGGGATAAATTATGGTGGGATAAATAATTAGAGGATAAAAGAAAATTAAGATACTACAAGGACTGGCATAAAGAATAAAATTAACATTGCAAAAATAAGAACAAATACTCATGAGCTCCATAGTGGAATGGAGCATTGGACAGTTCCCAAAATGTCCTAGGTTAAATGAATTTATCATAATGTGTTAAAATTTTGGAAATAGATTGTGTACATAGGTTTATGAAACATTCAATGTTTCGAGCTGACACTCCTCCCATCACTATTATATATTTATTTGTTCCTAATGATGGGTGGAGTGTCTACTCGAAACAATGGACGTTTCATAAACCTACATATAGTTTATTTCCAAAACTTTTAACACATTATGATTAACTGTGACAATCTACACCCTCTAAATTTGTCATCATTGTCACACTAAGAAGGTTGAAGACATAAATAACTTTCTCTTAGAATGTCCTATGTATACCCAAATTAGATCACAATTTCCAAATATTTGTCACAATACCAATATTTGTAACCTTCTAATTCATCAAATCTATGATGATCTCATAGCACTTCTCTTAATGCTTTTCCAATACAAAAATAAAATTCTAAAGAAATCCAATAATTCTTTATCTTTCTTTCTTAAAGTGAGATATCACCAAATCTATGAATATTTCTACTGTATTTTATTTACAATTATTTGTTTATTATTCCATTATAACTTTATGTATTATTAATGTATTAGTTTAATTTTTCAAATTTTCTTTATTAACAAAATTAAAAATATAAATATAAAATTTTGTTATAAAATATTTTTTTGTTTTTTATTACTTTCTAACTTCATTCATTATCGATACATCCATGTTTTTTATTTTTTTGCATTATTGATACATTAATCATTTTATTTTATTTTAAATATTATATATTAACAAAACTACAAACATAAAATATATAATTTTATTATATATATATATATATATATATATATATATATATATATATATATATATA
>JASDQU010684414.1:0-21031 GCA_032191745.1 Picea mariana
AAAATATAAGTAAAGAGTAAATAAGAATTTAATAGTAATCTATGCTATATTTATTCATCCCATCACATATGTGTTTTGGTTGATAAATATAGTCTTTATTCACCCACCAATTCAATTACTTATCTGATTATTGACTTTTGAAAGAATTGTACCATCCGGTTATATATATTTAAGTGTCTTGAGTGTGAACCAGTTGTTTAGTTATCCCATTTGATCCAACATACACAGAAAACCAAAACATACTTTAAGCTACCAGGCTTCTTCAAGCTACAACCTAAGAAGGACTCCTGGAGAGATAACAAATTGGCACCGTTGTCAGGGAAAGGATATTGAAGCAAGATTCCCTGGGAGATTAAACAAATCCATCTTTGATGATAGACAAATCTTGGACACTTTTTTGGTTGTAATCATCTATCTGGCAACTCCATGAAGGATGGATTCAGTGGCGACTCCATTGTTCTGAAACCTGTTGGCGACTCCATTGGTATAAAATGAACAAGATATTAGCTGAAGAGTGGGAAGTGCCAGCTGAACATTTGCTGGATTTTCATGATTTCATTCATCGGTTGCAAATTGTGCATGAGGATGTTCAGATCAAGCTCTTTGGGTTTTCATTAGAGGGGATTTCTCGTGATTGTTAGCGATCTCTTCCTAGTGCAAGTATCATCTCTTTGACAGATTTCCATGCTTCTTTTCATTCATTTTGCAAAGATAAGTTTTCAGCTGATTTCCTCTATCCAGAGTGTTGTCATGAATTTAATTGTTGAGTAAACAATTGGATAGTCAGGAAAAGTATGATGTAGTAGAGGATACCTCTCATTATGACCGAGAAATTGGTGATCTACATAATGATAACCATAGTACAGATGCTTTTGACATTATATAAAATGTATCTACCACTTTAAGTTGTCATGAAAATTAGATTATTCCCTTTGAACACTCAAAATATGATAAGAAGATTTATGGATCACCATGTAACAACTTGGGATTTGCAGCAGATACTAAGGGTATCCCTCAGCTTCCAGATTTGCAGACAAAGGGAGATTGCAGTAGATATGAGGAAGAAGATGATGGGATGAAAAGTCCAAATCAATAGTTCATCATATATGTTTCTCTGACAGAGGTTGAGGAGTCTACAGTTAACATAGAGATCACCGAAAGCAACTTGCATCAACAATTCAGTGAATTGGAACAGCAACATAAAGAGGTATTTATTTATGTCTTTCATGACCCTATTGCTGATTTTCTGGAATCCATGAGCGGCATAAATATCAAAATATTATTGTCAGATGAAAGTTGGTTCTATCATCTGTTCAAACCACATTTTTTTTGGTCATGCATTCCTTTATTTTTTGATTCAAGATCAAGAACAGGTTCAGTTAATCAGTTTCTTACATGGCTTCATTGGAAGCATGAGTACACTTGATAAGAGGCATCACAGTTGGTTAAAATGAAGTGACGTAAATGGTATAAATACATATCATTATACATTCATTTTACACACATGATTCTAACTTCAAAGGAAATCTGAAGTAAAGAAGGCCGGATTTCAAGGGAGGATGAAACCTTTTCGTGATGTGTTCTAAGGTATGTTATTTACAGGTCATCTTACCATTTTTGCTATAAATTTTTTTCTAGAACTATTAAGATGGTGAAATTGATATGGTTTTGATAAGACATATCTAGGTACCCGTGGTAAAAATTCCATCTCTTTATTCACTATAATTTTGGAGATACACTCTGTGGAAGATAGGTTTTTTCACTAGTCCTAAAGCTAGTCATAAACAGGTGTTCCGGGTAAAATAGTCATAACTTTTTNTAGAGAATAAAAATGAAGTGAGACCAATTTCATTGGAAATATTACGGCCTTTAGTTTCTTGTGTGTGAGTTTCAGAATCGAATCTTATATATTTACTGTGGGGCATCCTATACAAGTTCGATCTCCTAAATAAACCATAATGGAATAAGGTCTACCATTCTCTCTATAAATTTTTTTTGGGGAGGATACAAGGAGTGAAAAATGGAGGAGTTTCAGAGAATACATTGATTAATATTATCTACAGGATTAGAGTATTCCAAGAATTTAAGAATTGCAGAAGTTGAAGAAGTGTGAGGAAGAATTATTAGGTTATATGTGATGGTTGGTTGATGGTAATGATTTAATGTAAAGTTTGATTATCTCTCATATATTATTGGGTGGAAGAAATGGGAAAGGATGGAGAGGTCAACCCTCTCTTGATATTGGAGGATTGTATATTCCTCTTGGATGTTTATCCCTCCCTTTATATTTGGAAGTTGTAGCTACCTTTGGAAGTCATTACTTCCCTTGAACAATAACTATTGATTATTTCTCATATATTGTGCATGGTGTATTGGTGTAACTCTTATACTATTGTTAATTTCTCATTGGATATAATTGAATGGTTTAAGTATAAGTTGAAAAAAAAAAATTGTACTTGATACTAATTCACCCCCCTCTCAGTATCAATAATTGGTATCAGATCAAGTTGCCTTTAGAACAGTTTAACCATTGGAAGGAAAATCCTGAGCATAGATGGATGACCATGAGCACATTTCAAATGGGATTCAAAGATTTGATGGAAGAAATTATGCATACAGGAGTGATAGAGTGAAAAATTACCTAACATATTTGGGAGTAGACATTTGGTACTCAGTTGTAAAGGGCTATGTAATCCCAATTAATGCTCCAATCGATCCAAATGAGAAGAAGATTATGAGTTGTAATTAAAAATCCAAAAATGTTATTCTAGGAGCATTGGCACCAACCATTGCTAGTAAAGTGATGGGCTACAACACTACTAAATAGGTATGGGAAAAACTCAAGAATATCTACGAAGGTGATCCAAAAGTTATGCAGGTCAAGCTTCAACAACATGGAGCATAATTTTAAAATTTGAAGATGAATGAAAAGGATGATATTGCAACCTATTTTATTAGAGTTGATGAAGTTGTTAATGCTATCATAGGATTAGGTGAGGAGCTTGATGAATCCTTGGTTGTACAAAAATTGTTGAGATCACTTCTCTTGAAGTATGATGCTAAGGTCTCTATCATTGAAGAAACTAGGGACTTGACGAAAATGACAATGGATAAATTACATGGGTCTCTTATAGCGTATGAAATGAGAAAAGGTACAGAAAGTGACCAGCCAAACAATGAAGCATCTTTTAAAGCCATAAAGAAGAAAAAATACAAGGATAATGACCTTGATGAAGCAATAGCAAATTTTGTAAGAAGGTTCCAGAAGGGAAGTGGAAGATACAAAGGTAAGTCTCCTATGAAATGTTTTAACTATGGTAGAATATGAGATATTGTTGAAAACTGCTATTATAAAAAGAGAAGTCTCAACAATAAAAAGATCTTCTACTCCAAGGATGATGGCATCTTCTCAGATGAGAGTGATGAAGAAGATAATGATGGAGGAGAAGTCCTCTTCATAACCCAAGAAACCCAGGATGATGATCACAAGAATTCTAAAGAAGAAGAAATCATTTCTGAAGAAGATTCAGATGAATAAACCAACCTTGATTCCTTTTGGGGATACAAAGACAATGTAGAGAGTGAACAAGAAGATGAGAATATTGAAAATTTGAAGCATGTTGAAACTAAAAATAGCAAGCTTAGAAACACAAACATAATACTAAAAGGTGAATTGAGTAGTTGTGAAGAAGAGAATTACAAGCTTGAAAAGACCATTGATAGCTTGAAGGAACAATTAGAATATTATGAGAAATTGAAAGTAGAATTGGATCACACAAAATGGGAGCTACTATTGACAATAGAAAAGTTGAAGAAGTTCAAAAAAAGAATTGAAAAATTAGATGAGATCCTTAGTAGTCAAAGATATCCAAACGAAAAGACAAGACTAGGATACAATGACAGTTTGAAGACAACAAAACAAGAGAAGGAAGATGAAAATGATGAAACCAACACTTCAGAACAAGTTGAACAGCAAGATAGAAGACTAGAATTCAGAAGGAATGAGACATCAAGAAGATCCTCTCCCATCAGGTATGAAAGAAATCATTATGAAGGAAAATATAGAAGAATAGATCATGAACCCAGATGGATGACACCACAAAGAACATCACTTACTCCCAGGTGTTATCACACAAAATTGTCAGAGTCTTGGGGGTTTGTATTTTCTACCTAAGTCTATAGTTTTCCCTCACCTTTCTTCTTTTCTCCGACCAAATCCTAAGTTTTCCCCTTTCAGCTTGTATAGTCTTCTTTTGTCTGCCTCCATTCATTTGATCAACTTGTTTTTCCTTGTTGTCATACCTAAGATGTATCTCTCCCAAAATTTTGTGTTTTCTCTAAGGTTGATCACTACCCTCTTTTCCTCTGTCACTGATCCTTTGGCTTTCCTGAGCCCTCAGCCAGTCATCCAAGTATTGGTTTACATAGGCAACAACCATAAGCACAAGCGCAACACTTAGAGTGGTCTGATATGCACTCGAATCAAGTGAGCGAGCAAGTTCAGTTTTTAGTGGTGAAGAATAGTCATGGGAATTGGGAATTTGAAAAATTGCTCAAGTCGTTCGTGAAAGACCCGAACTCCTGAAATCTGAAGTCCGCAAGAGTTGTCTGATTCAAAGGGACCTGTGGCACTTGATATGAGAAGTCGTGATTTCGCAACTCGAAGGTTTAGCATGAAGCACGACGCTATGGTGCGAAGCCCTCGAGTTATGAAGCATGAAGAATATCTGGTTCATTCAAGCTAGTAGGGAACATGGAAGTGGATAACAAAATTCATGGTTTCACGAATCAGAGTTTCATTGGGAGAAATGTGCAAGTTTCACACAGCGCGAACTTGTGAAATGCAAAGTCTTGAAACGCTCGAAAATTGGGCCCAGAGTCATAGTCCGCGGTCATATGGAAAGAGGGGCCATAAATAAGGGTAAGCACCTAACTGATCAACTGGAGATTGAGGTTTTTCAAGGAGACGATCCTAGCCATCAATTTCAATGCAAGTCCGACCGTCGATCTGAATGGGTCATTTCGCAGCATCAAGCATCGAGATTTTTGGAATCAAGTGGAGTGAAGACTCGAAATGTAAAATCCTGAAATTTCACATAGGAGCCCCAGGTCATGGCCCGAGATCGCAGGTTGTGATGGAGAGGAGTTGCACCAACGCCAAAAGCGTTCATATTGTTCATAGAAGAAGATTTTCCCAGCCTTAAGGTGTCGGGATTAACTGGAAAAAGTCATGGGCACCATTTGGGACATTCATGGGTGTCTGGCCTTGTCTTGATCCCGATGAAAGTAGTTAATGGAAATAGGGAAGGTGGTTGAAACCTCGTTTCACCACATAAATGGAAAGCATGGTAGAATTTGTCGTAGAGGGCAGACTGTCAGCCGAACATTCCTCTGTCAATGGATTTTCCTGCAAATCCCGTACCGATCTGATCTTGCGTCTGACAAAATAATGCAAGTGCAACCTGACAGAAGAAGATGCAGACGCGGAGCCTTGAATGCAATGACCAGAGTGTGCTCATGAGGGGAGCGAGTTGTTCTGAGTAGAAATAGTTATTTTTAATATTTTTTTATGGTCGATGGTAGATGGTAGATCTAGGCTCTCGTATTGTAAAGTTTTGATGAAACTCTGGTTCTTCTGGTTATGTATCTGTATTTGAGACTTATTGTTTAATGAAATTTAGCTTCCTTTCCATTTCTCTATAACAGTTGTGTTAGAACACTCGGGCATGGATGATCCAATCGAGGGTAGTTATGTTGTTGTGATGTAGGTTTGATCACAGTGGCATCGCAGCCAATCTTAACCAGTTTCCTGTGTTATATTTTCCCTTCTTATGTTGTATGGCTCGGGCATGGATGATCCAGTTGAGTTGTTGCAATTGAAGGATAATGGAGGTTTGATTATTTTTCCGTCGTAACTGTGTTGCTTGCACCATATTTCAGTGTCTGAAGCTCGAGCTCAAGAGTGCTCTTGAGTTTGAGTTTTTCCTCTCTGAACTGCTGGAAGGCCTGATGCCCATAGTAGTTTCATTCATCATTTTCACCAAGTCTTCCCTCTACTCGCACTTAAGCTCAACTTGCTTACGGAAGTTGAATTAAGACCTCACATGCTTGTGCATGTTGGTCCCTGTTTTCTGAGTTAAAATGATATTGTCTTGAGTCTACGCCCATTTGACCTCTTTAAAACCAACCTATGACATATAAACTGATGGATATTGGGCTTACCTCTGTCGCAATCCAGAGGTGACTTCTAGTGCTAACACCAGGTATCAAAATTTTTTTCTTGGACATTGTTATACTTCTAGAAATTTTGGAGACAAGGAAATCAATTGTAGAATCAATGAAAGGAATAACTACGCAATCTATATGAATGGTGAAAATAGTAGATATGAAAATGTTCATAGACCTGTCAATAGAAATTATAATCCATTTGACCCATTAATGGATCAAAATATTCTATGTTACAAGTGAAATAATCTTGGTCACAAAGCACGAGATTGTAGAGAGATGAAGGAAGATAATCATATGCTAAATGTTTGTATACCAACTACAACATGGAAAATGAAAGAAATTCCACACAATGAAAATTGTCTAATAGCATTGGTCGCTAAAGAATGAAAACAAGAAGATGAATGGTTCATAGAGAGTGGGTGCTCATCTCATATGACTAGAGATCAAAGAAAATCTGTCAGCTTGAAGAAAAAGGGTGGAAATGTTGCATTTGGAGATGACTCATCTACCAAAATACTTGGAAAACGAACTATAAACCTTGAAAGTGAAAATGTAAAAGAAGGAAAAGTCCCATTGGTTGAATATCTAAAGCATAATATCCTCAGTGTCAGCAAAATATGTGAACAAGGATACACTCTTACGTTTGACTCCTGAAAATGTAAAATCAGAGAAAATAACTCAGGAAGATTGGTCTCAACTGCAAAAAGAATACCGAACAACATATACATCCTAGACATGAAGAAGAGAGAGAATACAGAAGCCACACTAAAGGATTCCAAGGAAGAAAAATTCCCAAAGACCAAAAATAAGGATGAAGTATTATTGAGTGCCACATGTTCAGGGGGAGCATCCCCAAAGAAGAGAGTTATCTTCTTCCATTAAACTCAAGGGGAGAATCCCTACCCTTTTCCATTGATGTCAAAGGGGGAGAGAAATTGGGATCATGATGATAGGGGGAGAATGAGTGTTTCCATCCATGACAAAGGGGGAGATTGTTGGAAGATTGGTTGTTGTCATTGATGTCAACCCTAGTCATTGGTTTTGGATCGCAAGATTGATGAAGGTATTTGGACATGAAGGACAATGCACATGCAGACACAACACCCGTGGATAGATAGTATACATCATGTTGTTTTCGGTGGTATGTGCCACTTCACGTGGATCCTCATGGTTGAGGAGAAATGAATTTTTGAAGATGAAAAAGTGAATTGAAAAAGGAAGTACAGGTTGGCCCTGAAGATAATTAAAGAAAAGAATTAAAAAATAAGAAAGTATCAGGTCTGACCTAATTTTAAAAGGAAGTGACATAAAGGGTATAAATACATATCATTATACATTCATTTTACACACACAAGTCGAATTGCAAATCAAATTTGAAGTAAAGAAGGCTGGATTTCAAGGGAGGATGAAGTCTTTTGGTGATGTGTTCTAAGGTATGTTATTTACAGGTCATCTTACCATTTTCGCTATAAATTTTTTTCTAGAATGGATCATATGGTGAAAGTGATAAGGTATTGAGAAGACATATCTAGGTACCTATGGTAAAAATTTCATCTCTTTATTCACTATAATTTTGGAGATACACTCTGTGGAAGATAGGGTTTTTGACTACTCCTGAAGCTAGTCATAAACATGTGTTTAGGGTAAAAAAGTCATACCTTATTCATAGAGAATACAAATGAAGTGAGACCAATTTCATTGGAAAGAGTATGGGCTTTAGTTTCTTGTGTGCGAGTTTCAGAATATGATGTTAAATATTGAGTGTGGGGCATTTTGTACAAGTTCGATCTCCTGAATAAACCAAAATTGAATAAGGTCTACAATTCTCTCTATAACCTATTTTTGGGGAGGATTCAAGGAGTGAAAAATGGAGTTTCAGAGAATACATTGAGTAATATTATCTACAGCATAAGAGTATTCCAATAGTTGAAGAATTGCATAAGTTGAAGAAGTCCCAAGAAGCATTATCAGGTTCTATGTGATGGTTGATTGATGGTGATGATTTAATGTAAAGTTTTATTATATCTCATATATTCTTGGGTGGAAGGAAGGGGAAAGGATGGAGAGGTAAAACCTTTCTTGATATTGGAGGATTGTATATTCCTCTTGGATGTTTATCCCTCCCTTTATATTTGGAAGTTGTAGCTACCTTTGGAAGTCATTACTTCCCTTGAACAATAACTATTGATTATTTCTCATATATTGTGCATGGTGTATTGTGGTGTATTGGTGTAACTCTTATACTATTGTTAATTTATAACTGGATATAATTGAATGGTTTAAGTATAAGTTGAATTTTTTTTTGAATTGTACTTGATATTTATTCACCCCCTTCTCAGTATCAACAAATGCCCCTTATCTGGAAGGGTAGAGAAGAAGGAATTTGAGGCTCTACAAGATCATTCCAATCAAAGGAAACCACCCTAGGACTTGGAGGGAGCGTACTTGAAGAGAGTGGAATTATCCCTTGTTTAGAAGGTACAAGAATAGAAACACTAAGGACATGGTAAAAGGATGCATCACCCTCCAAAAGAAGAGTGATATTAACCAAAGATTGCATCGACAATGTCACTTCCTTAGAATTGTCACTCTCCAAGAGAAGAGTGGGATCAACTGAAGATTTCATCGACACGGACACTTCTTCAACCATTGGTTGAATAGGATGCAAGAAAACATGGTATAGAGACGCATCACCCCCCAAAAAATGAGTGGTGTCGGTCAAAGATTGCATCGACATGACCATTGGTTGAACTGGATGCAATACAACATGGTCGAGAGATGCATCACCCCCCAAAAGAAGAGTGGGATCAGCTGAAGATTGCATTAGTATGACTGTTTTATCAACCAAAGAAGGATTAGAATATTGGGAAACCAAATACAACTCAAAACCCAAAGGGCTATCAGAAAAGGACTGTGCTTCTTGTACCATGGAAGTAGCAAGGCACAAACAAGTTAGATGACCTCCATTGTAAAGTCTACAAAGGAACTTGGGCTTAGGTCGTATACGTCTAAGCTTCTCGATCATAGTAATTCCCCCAGCATGACTTGTAGAGGTTGGTGACATGCTCCCATCATGACTTGCAAAGGCTAGTAGCATATCTTCAACATGACTTGCATAGGTTGTTGACGAATCCTGAACACGACTAGCTGAGGTTGGTGATGAATACCTGACATGACTAGCAGAGGTTGGTGATGTATGTGTAGTGTGACTAGTAGAGGTTGGTGATGTATGTGTAGTGTGACTAGCAGAGACTAGAGTTTTTCCCCCAACATGACATGCAGCAACTAGTTGCTCGTCTTCAACATGACTTGAATAGGTTGTTGACCTATCTCCAACATGACTTGCAGCGATTGGTGATATTATTCCATTATGACTCACAGTGACTGGACTTGTGATTCCAACATTACTTGTAATAGCTGGTTGCATAATTTGAGACCAAGGTTCCGGGAAAGACTAATTTTGAGAGATTATGGGCCCTGTCCAGCAGGATGGTACCCTCCTTCAAACTGATTCATAAAGATTTGTAATGGAATCATCACCAAGGAAGTTGCTTGCGAAGAGAAAGAGACATGACAAGGGTTAGTAAGGTGAAGATATATGTTTCCCCCAGAAGAAGGAACTCCATGAAGGGGGTTTCTCATACTATAAAACTAACTCCCCCCAAATGAAACACCATAGGATAGAAGGAGGTTCACCATGAGAAAAGAGTTTGTAGGAACCAACATAGTGGAAGAAGGATAGATGGAAGAGATGTAATAAGAAGGAAGATTGCCCATTTGATCAGTTTCTCCTGGAAAATTGAAGCTAGGATTGGGTCTAGAGGAAGGAGGATTCCAACCTCCAACCATGGGATTTAGTTGAGGGATATGACCCCCACGAAACGAAAAAGGGAGAAAAAGGAGGCATCATGCCCCCAGACCTAAAACTAGGATTTACATAAGAAGATGAGACAGAGGATGGAAAGTGTGAAGACATCTCTGGCATAACAAGAGAAAAATTATTAGAGGCCCAAGGTACTAGATGAGTATAATGATTTGACATACCACTCAGAAATACAAAAGGATTTGTCACCATGGTATGAGAAAAAGCCATGGGTTGGGTAGAGCTAATTGAGGGACTAGCGGGGGCTCCACTAACCATAGAAATTAAAACTCACTATGCAATGCAAAATACTAAGGCCAACTAATATTCATAGAGCACACCAAACTAAAGAAAACAATTCAATGTACACAAATAGGATATAGTGGCTGAAAAGGGGCCTCCCTCACTAGAGTAGGTATGTATCACCCAAGAGGGGCCTGAGACTCCCTTCAAAATATTGGAGGTATTAGAATTAGTTATAAGGTCCCTTGTGGGATTAACAACACAGTCATTCAGATCCCCCCAAAGAGGTAATCCTCCATAAAGGTTGTGTGTTTTCTGACCCTTATCTAACTCAGGGTACCTGCAGAATAACCCCTTCAATTATCCTATGTGGCTACCTATGTCAAGCAACTAGAGACATCACGATATAACTAATGCGCAGAAGAAGAGTCGTAAGTCTGTTCCACTTTATGGGCAAGGTAACAAAGCCCGAAATCTTGAAACACCACCTCTCACAGAGGTAAAGGTACTAGAAAGACCCCCATATACGAATGAAACCACATAAATATCTCTGACACTAGGAAGGTATTAGAGGGATATCTCTGCAACCAACTTCGCGTGAAATCATTCTTAACTCTGGTGTGAGAAGAGCGGTCTGAAGTCACTAATTCCACAATGAATTTCACCACTCCATGGTTAGACACATCTTTTTTGTTTAATAGCCTTGGAGAAGTTTACTCACAAAATCTTATTCCAAGGCCCTATATCCTATGTTGGTTTGTGTACTCTGAAAAATAAAATAGTTTCTAATCAATTTTAATTAATCATCATTACTTTTAATGGCTTTGTTTACTCAAGAGATGTGGTTGTGAAACTGATGATATTATGACTCAACATATCAAATAAATGAATATAAACATAATGTTAAGTCCTAATCTTAAATTCTCAAAAGATGGTAAGCTTTTCAAATGCAACTTTCAATTCAACTATGCAATTTCACTAAGATGCAATCTTTCCATATATATCAAGATCAATACTAAATAACCAAAAGAGAAAATTTCATAATGCAAGATGTATATTTTTGTATTTTCAATATAAAGAAATGAAAATGCAAGGACTGAATAACAGGCTTGATATATAGAACCTACTGCAAAAAAAAGAGACAAGCCAAGAAGGATACCAAGAAGTAAACACTCAGACCAAAATGTAAGGACAGCCAATGAAAAAGATGATAAGAAAGAATATTGCTTAAAAATTCAACAATAACAAGGTTTCCTATCACTCTGCAAGCACTCAATATTTAGGAAAGAGACCCAAGAAGACTCAACAAGCATCCAAACTCACCCAGGAAACACCAAACTCAGCCAGTAAGCCTAAAAAGTTGATGTACGTGACTGTTTGAGAAAAAATTGTGTATGTACATGCCCTATAGAAGGACAGCGTGTGTATGTACGTGTCTTTCAAGGGAAAAGTCACGTATATGTAGTAAAACATTGTCAGGGAAAGGATTAAGCCAAGAAACTTAGATGCAAAGTAAAAATAGGTTGTAAAGTAATTAGGCGATAAGGAAACTTAGGATAACAGAGAGCATGTCAAGGATAAAAACACTCCAAACCCCAAAACATAATATCATTCCCTAGTATGGTCGCCAATTTTGTTACGAGGAAAATCATTCTATGGCATGGGGTAAATCGCAACAGATGGAATGACTACAAAAATCAACTATAATCCCAAGTATGGTATATAAATGAAATTGCTAACAAGACAATATAAAGAGCATGCCTCGTCCGGATGTTCGATGAAAACCACCATTGAGCACACAACTCAAATCTTTATACCTGCAACTTGTCCTCAACAACCAAGATACACAAGCATATGGTGATAATATATAAAGTTAGCACGTACAATAGCATAATCCATTAACATTCATAACAAATATGCCCATGGAATAATAATTCAAATATTTTCAAGATATCAATTGGACGAGAAAAGAGTATTTCTATTAAAATATGATCAACATAAGTGTATAAGGGAAAAACTTCCATGTCGGCATGTCTTAGAATCAAGAAACTAAGTCCCTTCCAGCTGGGCCTCGACCACTTCAATCCTCCACCAAAGGAAAGCTCATATAAGAGAGGCAATGAAGTTCTCCATCAAAGAGGGAAGAACTTGGGGGGTGAACAATGTGTTCAAAATTTAAGGGACAAAGGAATGCAGACTCAATGTGAAGTGAAAATTTATCCAGAGTATCTTTTCTCTCAAAATTTGAATTCTATCCTCTTCCATGGTTTGGATATGGCCCATTTTATAGCTTTTGAATGGAACTGAAGGGTCGAGTCCGAATGTTTCTAGTATATGGAAGGTCAAGGATCATGGATCTCGTGACATGACATCGAAACCCGACATAATTTTTAATTTTGAGCACCAAACTCAATGTATGCAGACTGTATTGGTGCAACCTACATTGGTAGGGAGCGTATATGTGGAAAAATATGATTTTTTGGTTTTCTGAAGTGCAAAAGGGGACTTCAAGTCTACATAGGGAAATGGAAAGGCCTTCTGAGCAAGTTTCATGGGGTGAGGAAAAACTTGCTATAACAGTTTTACATGTGGGATTTGGGTTACCAAGCTTGTATAAAGAGTGGAAGCTCTTCTTTCTAAGGCAAGACTTGGAGATATTGTTTGTTGGTTTCTTATGTGTGGCCCCTTTGCGGATCAGGGGGCTAAGGGGGGAGAAGATTAACCCTAACATTGGCTAGGAGGTACTAGTGAAGTTTCAGTGATTAGCAAGCACGAGAACAGAAGGAGCACAAGTATTTGAAGGACATCGTCAACTCTCCGTATTCTTGGTTCTCGTATTTTTATTCTATAAATTGTAATTAGAATGTAGATTGTTCACTACCAAATTTGTTTACACCATCTGGAGAATTGGTTTTTATAAAATTGATGCAATTGTTGTTGTGCTATGGAAACTAAAACTTTGTATGGTCACTTTCGAGTTGATAACTTTCGAAAAATTAAAAATAGTTGGTCATTGTATTCTATTACAAATTGAAATTGAAACTTGTTGATAGTTGTTAAGTTAAGTTACAATTTGAATTTAATTTCTTATGATCGTTGCAAAAAAAATTGCAACCATGTACTTAGAATGTATGGATTGTCGCCCAATTTAATTATTTACGTGGAAGGAAAATTTATTATGCTCACTATCTATTATAGTGGCAGCTCGTGAATTGAGAAATTCATATAGTTACAAATAAGGTATTGAAAGATGAGAATTTAGAAATGCGTAGAGTCTCTTTAAAATTTTAATTGTCTTTTAGTAATGCAAAAGTTGATGGGACAGCGGCCATTTTAATTACAGGTATGTAATTTAAAATATGAAGGATTTGTTTCCAAGTTAAATTCAATCTGAATTTAGACTCTTTATGGTCTTGCAAAACTAATTGCAAATCCAAATTAGAATTACGGATGGTCCTTGTATAAATTATTTGCAAATTCGAATTTAGAAATTCGTTGGTCACCCTTTCGATTTTCGACTTCATTTTAAGTCACCCTCTTCTCAACGATTAAATTCAGAACTTATACTATGAGTTAGTTTAAGTTTAAATCAATAGAGTATATTTATATTTAAGGAAGGACAAATCTATGTTTTCATACTAAAGTTCATGGAAAATTAAAAGAAATATTCTTTAAGTATCCAATCAATGAATAGTTTTAGGATTAATAGTACAACACATAAGGTTTTCATTAAATTATTTATGTATAAATTATAACTTTTTGAAAATATAGAGATGAATTATTATGATGAATTAGTTTCTTTAAGTTGATTTTTCTTATTTGATTATCTAGTGCCTACACTCAACATTGATTTAAGAGATTATAATAGAATAAATAAAGTAAGAAGGGTTGGAGTATAAATTGAGGAAGTGACATCTATTTATGAAATAAAAGTTGAGGAATTTAAACTTCCCATACATTAATTTAGACTTTTGATTATTTTTCCTTGATAAGGATTGTTATCATTTAATCCTTAAGATTTACTTATAGCAAAAGAAATGGTTGGCATGTATTGGTTCAATTATAAATGATATCGTTATCCATAATGGAATGTTATATGTTAAGTTTACATAGTGGATGATTACACTGGCGTGTTATGATATTAGCGATGATTTTGTAATGAATGGAACTAGATCATTGAATAGTTTTTATGATGTGAAATGATTGAAGAATTGAAAAATGTTGTATTAGTATAAGAGTCATTGAATGAATTTGACTGCATTATATTTAAGTAACTTACCGTTAATTTATCTTTGGTCTAGGTTAGAGTCAGTTATAGGAGTAGATACCTCCATGTTTCTCAGAAAAATCACCAGTCTTGAGACCTTAAATGGTCAAAATTGATCGGATGAATCCTAGATTTGAGCGTTGATTACGTGTCTTGGAGGTCCTAACCTTGCAGGGTAGGTGGGGTGGAGAGACATTCTTGTTAAATTGATGTGATTGATTGATCTACTTGTTGTAATTGACTCCTTACTATGTAATGATGTAGATGAAAATATAAGGTGTAATTATTGATGTATGTTAAGATTGTGTATCCTTGTTCTAACAGATGTTGTGTTCAAAAAAACAAAATACCACTACTGTACTCACTTACATTGATGTCGTAACGGAGGGGAAGTCACATATGGTATTAGAGCGATGTTCAAACCTGTGACATTGGACTGTTACACCTTCCACTGTGTTAAATAAATTATTAAATATGTATCACTAATTAATTTTGAAATTGTCCATGCAGGTAATCATCGTTAGAGAACGCAAGGGAAGTAGACGACATGGCGTTGGAGGAAGAGGTGTGACACCTCCGATAATATCCATGCCAGAGGGGTCTAACCCACAGGGAGATAAAAAAACTATTGAATAGGAGAAGTTTATTGTGGGAGATGTGGTAGGTATGATGAGATCCTTCCAAAGGATGTCAAAGGCATTGATCAACCGCCTGGATTGAGATAATGGAAGATCATTTCTGCCCAATGAGGGTTCGCAGTGCGCTCCAGCTGGTAGTAGTAGCATACAAAGAGAACTCAAGAAGTTGAAGTTTCCTGAGTTATGGGGTGCCACAGATGGCTTAGTCGCCGAAGAATGTTTGGAGAACATGGCGATGTGCTTTGCACTTCATTATTACACCTCCAAGATGAAGGTCTGCATGGTGATCTTCCAACTTAAAGGGTGTGTTCTACTTTGGTGGAAGACACTCTTACCTCAACTAAACATGGTCATTGATGGAAGAATTATATTGATGCAAGAATTGGGAAGCATGGTGTTCTTAGTCCAGAACAAATTATCCTTCTTGAAAAAGGTGAAGAATTGTTTTGTTATGGCTTCTAGAACATGTCATTTGATGGTGCATATTCCAAGTCTGGAAATGGAGTAGGAAGAATTTTTAAAAGGATTGAATCTTCTTTATACCCACATACCATCATATTGTAGTTTCCATATACCAATAACAAAGCAAAATATGAGGCACCGATTCAAGGGATGATTCTTTCCCTTCATATGAAAGCTAAAAGGTTGGTATTAATTGGTGATTCACAATTGATCATCAATAACATGATAAAGACATACAAAATTAAGAAGGAAAAACTAAAACATTATGGGAAAAGAGTTTATGAACTCATGTATTCTTTCAACTCTTTCAATAAAACTTTTATCCCAAGATAAAGGAATCAAAAGGTAGATTCATTGGCAGTGGTTGCATCTCTTTTCAATACAGAATATTCTCAAGGCCAAAGCACTTTTCATGTAAATACCATCTTTCGACCTTCAATACCAGATAACCAAGAATATTTACAAGCTTTTGAAAATGATGATCATGTTGTAAATTTCTTTATTGATAATGACCCCGTGATTTATAATGATTCAAAAGAAGATGAAAATACTCAGAAGGAGGTGCATGATCAGAATCTTAAACTTACTCCCAAATTTTGTGCTAGTTTGGAATCACTTTTTGCAAGAGATGAGAAAAAAAAAATTCCAAGTCCACCTTAAGAACCATATGTCAGAAAGTTTCAGGAAACACGAGAGATAAACATTGGCACTCCCAATTTTTCACAATACATAAATTTGGGTACCAGTTGCGCAATTGAAGAGATTGATCAATATACCCATCTTTTAAAAGAATTTGAAGACATTTTTTCTTGGATTTATGATGACTTGAAATAATATGAAATATCCATATTTCAGTATGTCATGCCTATTAAATAAGGATCAAAACCTTTCAAAAAAAAATTAAGACTGATTAATTCCAAGATAAAACCTCTAGTGAAAATATAAATTGAGAAATTAAAGAGAGTTGGTATAATTGTTTTTGTCATACATTTGGAGTGGCTCTCAAATCCAGTGGGAGTAAGAAAGAAGAATGGTGAAATCCACCTTTGTTTTGATTTCATATATATCAATCGAGCAAGTATAAAATATAATTACCCATTACCAAATATGGAGATTCTTCTTCAACAAGTCATTGGATTTTCATTAATGTCTATGTTAGATGTGTTTTCAAGATACAAACAAGTCCTTGTGGAAGAAGAATATAGATAAGAAACAACATTTGTAGCACCATGGGGAACCTATTATTATGTTAAAATGTCATTTGGATTGAAAAATTTTGGTGCAACCTTCCAAAGAGAAATGGATCACACTTTCAAAGATTTAGTTGGATATTTTATGGCAGATTATCAAGATAAATTGACAGACCATTCAAAAATGAGAGAAAGAAATATCAAGAATATCAGATAGGTCTTTGAAATATGTAGAATATATGGAACATTGTTGAATCCATAATAGAGGGAAATTTGTTAGACCATCTTGTAAGTGAATAAGGAGTGTATATTGATCCAGAGAGAGTCAAAGAAACAAATTACCTAAATCCTCCAACTTCAAAAAAGGGAGTTTAAAATTTATTTGGAAAGACAACTTTTTTCGGCAATTTGTTCGTGATTATGCTACCATTGTCAAGCCAATAAATAAGTTGTTAATGAAGGATAAAAATTTTGAATGGAAACCAGAAATTCACAGAGACTTGAAAAAAATAAAACATGCCATTACCATCGATCATCATGTCCTTGCCATCCATTATTTTGATAAATATATAATATTGGATTCATTCGATTTAGATGAAACCATTACTTCTATCTTAACTCAGAAAAAATAGAAAATGGAAGAACTCCCAATTACTTTCATGAGTAAATCCTTGCATGACTATGAATTACATTATTCAATCATTGAAAAACAAGATCTTTCCTTTGTTAAGAAAATTTTCCATTTCAGAGCATATATTCCATCAGATCATATCATTTTCTATGTTCCACATTCACCTGTAAAAATGTTGTTAAATCAATAGCTCAAAGAAGGAAGATGGTTGAAATTCTTGGTGATGCTTCAAGAGTATGATCTGGAAATTAAACTATTAAAAGTAGTCAAGGGCCAAGGGTTATGAAAATTCATGACTAGGATCGAAGTTATCAATATCCCCCCCCAATGGATTCGATGTGGTAATACAAAGAACAAATTTGGAAAACTCTGAATGGTACAAGGACATAACCTTTTGTCTGAAATATAGTCTAAGTCCTTGTTGAAATTTCTTATAAATAAAGAAGAACTTTGAATACGAAGACAAACCATTGTGTTTTAGTATCTGGTGTATTGTTCAGAAGAAATTTTGATGGTATATTATTAAGATGTTTGGATCATGCAATRTACATAGAAGTTCTTCAAKATTTCATAGTCGTGTTTGTGGTGGACATTTTTATCCATTTGTGGCATCTCAAAAAAATCATTCACRAAGGTTATTATGGGCCGACAATGTTCAAATATTGTTATGATTTTGTTCGAAAGTGCATCCCATGTCAAAATTTCTCAAGAAAAACAAAAAGAGTTGCAATCCCATTATAGTCTGCAATGGTTGAAGAACCATTTTCTCAATGGGGTTTACATGTGATTGGTCTAATAAAAMMCAAGTATAGAAAAGGTCATTCCTATATTATCACCGCAACCAATTAYTTACAAAGTGGCAAGAAGTAATGGCTTTGAGAAATGCAAATTCAGAGTTGTTAATTCATTTTTTAAAGAAAAACATTATGTCAAGATTTGGTGTACCACAAAAATTCACAACAAGTAATGGCTCAATTTTTATTGGATCAAAATTCACAAAATTCTATGGAGAATATCGAATGATCATGGGTCATCCCTCCAACTATTATCCACAAGGAAATGGATTGGAAGAATCAAAAAACAAAACATTGATTCAAATTATCAAGAAGACAATTGAATCCAACCACAATAATTGGCACAACAAGTTGATAGATGCAGTATGCACAAGCTATCTTAGTATTGGACATTCTCTCTACACTTTAGTGTATGGGAAAGAAGCAATATTACTAGTGCATTTGGAATTGAATTCCCTTGCACTCACTACATATGTAGAAGAAAAAGAAGAACCACCAATGAAAAAAATATATAGTGAACTATTGCAATTAGAACAACAAAGGGAACAAGAAATATTAACAATGAACAAGAGAAAACAAGTGGTCAAAAAATATTTTGACAAAATTACTACTTCAAAAGACTTCCAATAAGATCAATTAGTTTTGTTGTGGAACAAGGAAAAGGAAAAACCATCTCTTCACACAAAATTTGAAGCTCTTTGGATTGGCCCATATAATATTGAAAAGGTTGTCAGTTACAATTCATACTTGTTGAAGGATATGAAGGGAATAATTCAAACAATGCCCATAAATGGGCAACATCATAAACATTTTTTTTTTTAAAAGACCTCGAGTCACATTTTGTACATGATTTTTCTTGGTACTCTATGTACATATCCTTTTATTATTTTCTCTCTTATCTTATATTTTTTCCCTTTTTGACTCCATTTTCCCAATGTAAGAATATTATAGATTCTCAGTGACCCACAAAGGGTTACCATCCCACAGTTGGAGCTAGATGTTGATCCACATTCGTGGTCAATATTTGCATATACATACATTTCCTTAAACTTATTCCTTTTGTTTTTATTTTTTTATTGGATCTCCTTAATTGGTCTCTTTTACCCTTCAAAATGCAGGTTGCAAGTCATACTATCATCAAACTCTTATGTTTACACACCCTCAAACAGGTTTATTCATACTTAGTCTATTTTTATCTTCTTTCAAATTTTTCAACACTTAGTTATTTTTTGAGTGACATAGGAGTAGTAATGTGGGAGTAGAACAAATCCAAGACCCATATTTCCTTAGGTCGACAGACCCTCAATCAAGCTACCTACAAATTACATATCCTACTTCCACATCCCCCAAAACACACATTTTAACCTTTTCATACTTAACCATTTTTCTTGAAAATGCGGATGCAGGATTACTAACTATCTCGTTTACTTTTTTCCTATGTTTGCAGACATGCATACCCACCAACCCACACTCATGTGTTCTAAAAAATTCACTTCTTATGTTCACGACCAACAAAACAACCATCTCCCATACTTTGTTAAATTTTCTTACTTCGAGTGTGGGGCACTCTCATTTTCCTTTTTCATTCTCATATGCTCCTAGAACTGCATGCTCATAGACCCGCAATCCAGCATACTACAAAATTAACTTTCCAACCCTCATAATCCACCTCCATATTTAACTTCTTTTCATCCTCCATGATATCACATCATCATTTACCATCACATTTATTTCCCCCTACCACATCATCCACCAATTGTGAAGACATAGCATCGCTACTAAATCAGTGAAGATCCTATAAACATTGTAATAAATTCAAAAATCTCGTCGTGCAAGATGGAACTTTTGAAATAATAACTACTATTATTAAACTAGCTATGTAATACATGGTAATTAAGTATCAAATAACATGCCAAGCTATGAATATCGACAATAGCGCCACCTATTGCAAAAACTAAAAGAAAAGAAAATAACGAAAAGTAAGAGAAAGGAATTATATTGCGGGGATAGACTAAACAAACATGGGCGTGTTGATGAATATTTCCAGTGGTCGCGAGCATACAAATACTACAAAGCTCTCTCTTATGATGAGAAAAGGAAGAACCTGATTTGGACTCCTGGCATAGCCCTTGCTGGTTGTGTTGCAAACGTAATAGATTTTAGAGAGCTTGTCTAATGGTGAACATATAAATTCAATTTGAAGAAAAGAATAACCCAACTTCAAGGACAAGATCCTACCACTTCCTACATCCACTATGCCATTCAAAGGTTAAGAGGCTAATGAATTCCTCAAATAACATAAAGGAGAATAAAAATTCCTTAGCAATTACCTGGTCAACCCAAACAATAACCCTAGTGTTTCCAAGATTTAGGTAAGCTACTTGAAATAACCATAAATAGAATTTGCCAAGTTATTTTCTCACATTGTTGTTCTAGAATATACAACATCTTTACCAAGAAATATTATCTATGTTCTTCAATTTTCTCTACATGAAAACACTATCATAGATTAGGGCCACATTATTTCTAGTGAAGTTTCATTTCCATTAACTAATTTGAGAAAGACCAAGAAATTTCATATGACATCCTACCTCTTTTTCACCATCACCTATTGTCATGAATTTGAGGACTTGTGGAGGGAAAGGAGAACTGATTTTAAAATGGAACCAATTTATGCCTGGTATTTAGCTTTGTGGGGACACAAAGATAAGTATAA
>JASDQU010684414.1:21387-36405 GCA_032191745.1 Picea mariana
GGCAAGAAGTAATGGCTTTGAGAAATGCAAATTCAGAGTTGTTAATTCATTTTTTAAAGAAAAACATTATGTCAAGATTTGGTGTACCACAAAAATTCACAACAAGTAATGGCTCAATTTTTATTGGATCAAAATTCACAAAATTCTATGGAGAATATCGAATGATCATGGGTCAGCCATCCAACTATTATCCACAAGGAAATGGATTGGAAGAATCAAAAAACAAAACATTGATTCAAATTATCAAGAATACAATTGAATCCAACCACAATAATTGGCACAACAAGTTGATAGATGCAGTATGCACAAGCTATCTTACCCCAAAAGATAGTATTGGACATTCTCTCTACACTTTAGTGTATGGAAAAGAAGCAATATTACTAGTGCATTTGGAATTGAATTCCCTTGCACTCACTACATATGTAGAAGAAAAAGAAGAACCATCAATGAAAAAAATGTATAGTGAACTATTGCAATTAGAACAGCAAAGGGAACAAGAAATATTAACAATGAACAAGAGAAAATAAGTGGTCAAAAAATATTTTGACAAAATTACTACTTCAAAAGACTTCCAATAAGATCAATTAGTTTTGTTGTGGAACAAGGAAAAGGAAAAACCATCTCTTCACACAAAATTTGAAGCTCTTTGGATTGGCCCATATAATATTGAAAAGGTTGTCAGTTATAATTCATACTTGTTGAAGGATATGAAGGGAATAATTCAAACAATGCCCATAAATGGGCAACATCATAAACATTTGTTTTTTTAAAAGACCTCGAGTCACATTTTGTACATGATTTTTCTTGGTGCTCTATGTACATATCCTTTTATTATTTTCTCTCTTATCTTATATGTTTTCCCTTTTTGACTCCATTTTCCCAATGGAAGAATATTATAGATTCTCAGTGACCCACAAAGGGTTACCATCCCACAGTTGGAGCTAGATGTTGATCCACATTCGTGGTCAATATTTGCATATACATACATTTCCTTAAACATATTCCTTTTGTTTTTATTTTTTTATTGGATCTCCTTAATTGGTCTCTTTTACCCTTCAAAATGCAGGTTGCAAGTCATACTTTCATCAAACTCTTAGGTTTACACACCCTCAAACTGGTTTAATCATACTTAGTCTATTTTTATCTTCTTTCAAATTTTCCAACACTTAGTTATTTTTTGAGTGACATAGGAGTAGTAATGTGGGAGTAGAACAAATCCAAGACCCATATTTCCTTAGGTCGATAGACCCTCAATCAAGCTACCTACAAATTACATATCCCACTTCCACATCCCCCAAAACACACATTTTAACCTTTTCATACCTAACCATTTTTCTTGAAAATGCGGATGCAGGACGACTAACTATCTCGTTTACTTTTTTCCTATGTTTGCAGACATGCATACCCACCAACCCACACTCATGTGTTCTACAAAATTCACTTCTTATGTTCACGACCAACAAAACAACCATCTCCCATACTTTGTCAAATTTTCTTACTTCGAGTGTGGGGCACTCTCATTTTCCTTTTTCATTCTCATATGCTCCTAGACCCGCAATCCAACATACTACATAATGAACCTTCCAACCCTCATAATCCACCTTCATATTTAACTGCTTTTCATCCTCCATGATATCACATCATCACTTACCATCACATTTATTTCCCCCTACCACATCATCCACCAATTGTGAAGACATAGCATCGCTACTAAATCAGTGAAGATCCTATAAACATTTTAATAAATTCGAAAATCTCGTCGGGAAAGATGGAACTTTTGAAATAATAACTACTATTATTAAACTAGATGTGTAATACATGGTAATTAAGTATCAAATAACATGCCAAGCTATGAATATCGACAATAGCGCCACCTATTGCAAAAACTAAAAGAAAAGAAAATAACGAGAAGTAAGAGAAAGGAATTATATTGCGGGGATAGACTAAACAAACATGGGCGTGTTGATGAATATTTCCAATGGTCGCGAGCATACAAATACTACAAATCTCTCTCTTATGATGAGAAAAGGAAGAACCTGATTTGGACTCCTGGCATAGCCCTTGCTGGTTGTGTTGCAAACGTAATAGATTTTAGAGAGCTTGTCTAATGGTGAACATATAAATTCAATTTGAAGAAAAGAATAACCCAACTTCAAGGACAAGATCCTACCACTTCCTACATCCACTATGCCATTCAAAGGTTAAGAGGCTAATGAATTCCTCAAATAACATAAAGGAGAATAAAAATTCCTTAGCAATTACCTGGTCGACCCAAACAATAACCCTAGTGTTTCCAAGATTGAGGTAAGCTACTTGAAATAACCATAAATAGAATTTGCCAAGTTATTTTCTCACATTGTTGTTCTAGAATATACAACATCTTTAGCAAGAAATATTTTATATGTTCTTCAATTTTCTCTACATGAAAACACTATCATAGATTAGGGCCACATTATTTCTAGTGAAGTTTCATTTCCATTAACTAATTTGAGAAAGACCAAGAAATTTCATATGACATCCTACCTCTTTTTCACCATCACCTATTGTCATGAATTTGAGGACTTGTGGAGGGAAAGGAGAACTGATTTTAAAATGGAACCAATTTATGCCTGGTATTTAGCTTTGTGGGGACACAAAGATAAGTATAAATTTTACCTGGTTCACAATAATTTCGTTTTAGAGTTCAAAAATTTATTTTTTGGCCCTAGTACGTCGATACTATCACTTGAAGTCCCAACCTTTCTTTTAGGGAAAAAAAAATTTAGAATACCAAGGATTTCAGTCTTATTAGGTTATTTGGGTGTGAAGAAAAACCTTCATTTCTCCCATTTTATGTATCATACAAGCATTTTGTTGTGAAAGTTTGCAGGAAGTATAGGACTTGGGCTCATTTTTTTAAGGAGAAGAGAAAGAAGTAATTCATTCCCCTGCCTTGGAAAATTGTAGATATCATGGTAAAACATATATCCCATCTGGATGAACTTGCAGGTCATTTTGACCAACTCGGCTTAAAAGAAACTAAACTTCTTGTGAGTTTTGACATGAATGATATGTTGACTGCACATATGGGATCAATTTTGTATTCTTCTTACTTTACCAAAATTGATCAATTTAAATAAGGAGGTGGAGATATTTTATATCTCCTTGAGACCACTAGTACAAAATGAGAGATAAGTGACCAAAAAAATGACGAAAATCCATATATAAATGGCCACTTTTGATTTGGCAATCACTGGTGGCTAATTTTTGGTCTCTTATCATGCGACCAAAAATGTGGTCATATTTAGTTTGGTCATTTATAGATTGTCTTGTGGTCATTAATTTGGTCATTAATTGTCACAATTTATGACCAAATTAATGACCACAAAACAAGCTATAAATGACCAAACTAAATATGACCACATTTTTGGTCGCGTGATAAGAGACTGGAAATTAACCACCAACGATCGCCAAATAAAAAGTGGCCATTTATATGCGGATTTTGGTCATTTTTTTGGTCACTTATCTCTCATTTTGTACTAGTGTACATAATATAGACCAAGGCCCTATGAAATTAAATCCAATAATAACATTATTATTCTGGTTAGCACATATTATAAAACACTTCCATTGTAACATCAAGTTTTATATTACCCTTTCATCCCATCCAACAATCATTGTTCCTACTAACAAGCCCAACCCTTGACATGAGTAGAGAATATTGGCGAACAATTTAGAATCAATATTTGTCACTGATATTATCCTCTTGTTTCCCAGTTCATGTAACCAACACTACTACGAGGAACAAGAAAATTAAATGTGAACTCTACATAAAATTAAATGTGAACTCTACACAAAATACAATCCAAACATACAGGATTGAAAAGCACTTGGAATTTATATTTGTGTTTATGAATCAATTTGGTAGTTCCAAGAAGTATAGTGGCATGTGAATCATGCCCACAAGCATGCATTTTTCCAATGTTGACACGCATGTGCTCCCAATCCATGAGCTCCTTCACATCACAAGTAAAAATATTGAATTAGTAAAGGCCAATTATGGTAGTTATAAAAACATAAATAGGAAAACAATAAAAGAATAATACATTAAATAAATAATTACTAAGCCCCAGGATACCAAGAGAAGGCTAGAAATATGCATAGGGATATTTGACAGAAGCATAAATTTCCCACTTGTTGCACTTGGTATTACCAATAATCCCAACAAGAACACTTTCCATCCTTGAAATGATGGAAGCAGGTGGCATACCATAAAACAATTTCTCTTACAACAATCTTGGAGATGAACTTTATAGCCAAGTGACATTCACCACACACTCAAAGATTCTTGACTATACAAGTAAGTGTCTTAAGTGGAGTGTTGATAATCCCAAACATAATTACCATATTTTCACTATGATGGAAAACCATATCTTCTTTATGCTCCTCTTCTACATCACGCAGTGCAAGATTTGTGTCAGGTACATATCCTGCCTCTTTGATCCGCCCATATAATCTATCCAATTATACATATATTTCCTTTTTTTTGGGTGTGATCGATCAACTACGAGGAAAGTATAAACAACATCAATTAGCTCAATCCAACTGCATCTATTTGTCTTTATTACCTTCCAATTAATCATCAATTTTCGCACCTTTTCTACATCAACCCACCTCCCTACTACATCATAAATATTTGAGAGTAGCACATAATGTACAACATTTTTTGAATCTATCTGAAGAATATGGTTAGCCACAAATTCTACTAGATCTATATTGGCATGGTTTCTATAGGCACCAAGCAAAGGTCCCCAGACAACATCATTAGGTTTTATTGCCATTTTGTTTATAAATAGTATGCTTCATTAATATGCTCAACACAACTGAGAAGGTAAACCATGCAGAAATAGTGGTCCATTGTAGGCGTAATGTAATAATATCTAGAAATAGAATCAAAGTATTTTCATCCATCATCCACTAGGTCTGCATGGAAGTACGCAGATAAAATGCCAATGTAGGTGGCCTTATTTGGGTTTGTATGGGACTGTTGCATTTGTTCAAAGAGTTGGAGGGATTACTTACCACACCTGTGTGTAGCATATGCTATGATCATGGTATTCCATGAGATGGTATCTCGTTGTGGCATCTTGATAAACACTATGTACACATCCTCTAAGCTCCCACATTTGGCATACATGTCTACAAGGGCATTTCTCACAAAGCTATCAAATTGAACTCCACTTCTAATTATATCTTCGTGGACTTTCTTTCCATGTTCTAGAGTTTCCAAATTAGCACGTGATGGAAGAAAACTGGTGAATGTGACACGGTTTGACCCCACACCTATCACTTTCATTTGTTGAAACAACTTGATAGTGTTAAGTTTTTATCTATTATTAGGTTTATTTTCAATTTACTAGATAACAATAGCATAGGTAGGATCACTAAGAGAAACAAAATCACAATATAAACATCATTTATCCTGGGAAAATCTCATGGGGAAGAAAACCCAGCAAAAACTTCCTTAATATAGATAGCCAATACAATGCCAAGACAATAAACCAAACACTAGAGAATATCCTCCACTTAGAAATGCGCCTCTCTCTTCCTTCTTCTCCCAACTGCAGCTACAAAACTTGTGCACTGAGTGAGCGAATGAGTGAGTGAACAAATGAGGCATTGGATTCCTTTATTTATACAAACCAGTAGGTGCTGGAAAGGTGTCTCTTCACTGGGCAGGGCCGACTTGTCTTCTTAGTGGTTAAAACCACTTTAATTATCCTGGGGGACGACTTCTCAATTTGCATAATATATTTAGGGTTTGACCAATTCAAAAAATGGGATTTGGTCAATTACAATGCCCGACATGATCAATCCGCAAAAGGGGAATGATCTAATTAATAATGAACCAATAAATAAATAGATTACTCTTTGCAGTTACAATATTTCAACACTCCCCTTAACAACAAGGGTATTCTACAACATCATTAGGAGAGAGAGAGGGAAAAAACATCAACAACATATGGAACACTAACTTTCATATCTATAAATCATCAGAAGTTTTTCTCATCATCATCGTTCACAGCATGGAGCTGGAGTAGCATCATCATCCTCATCAACATGAGGCTAAAGTACCATCATCATCATATTTAGCATGAGGCTAAAGTAACATCATCATATTCAACATTAAATCTGAAATAACATCATCATCATCATCTTCAACAAGAAGTTGAAGTGGCATCATCATCATCATCTTCAACAACTTGAAGCTGAAGTGGCATCGTCATCGTCATCTTCAGAAAGAAGCCGAAGTGGAATCATCATCATCTGCATCAAGGACTATATGTAATTGTGAGTCTATTTTGAAAAAAGGTTATGAGTTCTATCCCCTTTCGGTGCCCTATGCGTCGGTACATCTTCATATATAGGAATAAAATTTTAATAATGTGGGTACCTTGTTGAGCATCCTGGTTTGGTGTTTTGGATAAGGATCTATATCCATAGATAAAAAATTTTGAGTTATGACCTCCTTTTATTGTATTAGGTGAGCACAAAATATTAGTAAACAGACAGGAACAAGAGTAGTACTGGACTTCGGCTGCTATCTTCATGAATGGGGAATGTTTCATATGATATAGTGTTGTTTCTAGTACATATTATTATGAGTGATTTATTATGAGGCATTTATTTGTATCTCTTAGAATCTGTGACATACAGATGCGAAATATGTGATATGTATGGGGAATCAATGACTGACTTGATTTTTAGTGTAGATAATGAGCCCCAATTTATGATTCCAAACATCATGACCATTGCATAACCTCCTTGATTGTAGTTGAAGAAGAGGTTTAAGGAATTTCAAGGTTTACATGTTTGCCTTTTCCTTGCCCACTTTCCATCACTTTTTAGTTCCATCATTAATGATTTTTCATCACATGGTTTCTAGATAGTTAAACAATCCATCCTTGAGGAAACAACTATGACTATGCTTTTTGGGTATAAATAATGAGTTCAGTTTTCAATTGCAAATAAAAAATTCCTAACTGTAGCATTACCTCATTGATGTTGTGGACAAGTACATAGTGAAGTTAAGTAGCTAAGAATATTTGTAATCTTGTCATCTATTCATTTTTTACTCTCTATCACTTTCTTAGTTACATGACTAATGCATTTTTGACATGTGGTTTTGAGATATGTAAAGATTCTTGCCTGATGTTATTATGAGTTTTGATCACTAAGTTATCCTTACATTAAATGCATATGTTGAGAATTGCAGGTGTACATTACTGTATATGATCAATTGAAAATATTGTTACAACAACAGAAAGGAAATGCATAAGGTATTCAAAATCTTTGCTCAATTTTGTTTTGGTTAATTAGAAGTCTTTATCAATTATGCCATTAATTGCTCTTTGATTTGATAGACCTTCAATTGGAATTTTAGTCATAGCTCACATCTTGCATGATGTGCATCCTTACGTTGTACTATATGCTTGTTTCTCCTTTAGATGTGAGTCAAGAAATATCAGTAGGAGCCAATATAATAGTTGCAGCAGGTGCAGGAGCTGCTACTTCCAGGAGCTACATCGTTCTCTCTCTGAGGGCTTGGAGAACAACTTCCATATCCCTCCAATGATCATTTAGCCAAGTCCTCTTAGCATTGGATACTATCCAAAGGACATCATTAGATAGTACATTGGATCCTTTTGAGTGATATATTTTGTGGAAAATACTTCTTCCTCATCAATGTCTGCCTCTTTCACTCTTCTTCCTCCTTCTTTGATGTAAATATTTAGTTGATTCCTTTCATTTTATTTATTGTTTTATCTTTCTTTGATACTTCTAGGGTATCCTAGAGAACTCCTACATATTGGTATCATTATATGTCCTTCATATCCCCATTGAACTACCTAGGTATCAATGAATGTACTTCCTAGTTGAATGGACCTACCTTTCTGGTAATTTGTTGGTCACTAATAAAATTATCTTATCTCAAATACCATGGAATGCCCTATTCACAGGTTCACTACCACACCTATTCTTGAAACTTCCTGCCATATAATATAAAACCCCTTAGTATGGAAAAAAAGTCTCTACACAATGTGTCAAAGGTGTCTGTCTCATATATTAGACATACCACAATTTCCTTGCTCTTCCTTGTCACCAGCATGCCAAATCCTACATGTTGGTCAAACCCTCTGAGTGTTGATGTAAGAGATATGTGGTTGAGNCTTCCTCCAGCATTGTAGAATATATTGTCCTTCGTTTTCCTAAAGTAGAACTTAGCATATTCTATCATCAAATAACAGATTTGTATCTTTGATTTCTTAGGATATGTGGGTTTTTATTATTACTCCTTCCAATGTGTGTTCTTTACTTTTGGGTTGGTATGTCGGATGAGTGTTCTAATATTTTATTAGTGTTCAAGTATGCTTAACAATTTGTTTGATATAGAGTCACTGGATTTTTATTTTCGAACAAATGACACAATCTCTTTAATCTATTCATGTTTAGCATAGCAAGCCACTGGATATTCATGTTTAGTTGGGCATGGTTTCTTCAATATGTAATTACACTCTTTACATTAATTTGAATTTATTTTTCAATAGTAAAGCAAGGGGAACAACCATGGTAGAGACAATCATTGTAGTAGCCATGGAACAAGCTTCATGGGCCAAGGAAACCAAAGAATCTTGCCAAGAAAGTCACAACAACATAACATGGTTTCCATGGCTAGTGTCTAAGTTTCCAAAGGATCTATGGCTTCAGTAGAAGCTTGTCAATGGGAAGAAATATTTTTTCCATGACGATAACCCCTATCTTTGTTTTTAATTAATTTATGTTAAGTCAATATATGGATTTTGTTGTCTTAGTAGTATGAGAGGCATTGATGGTTGTTATGAGTCCATATTTGGAAACTCTAATATCTATGGGTAGCACTTGCAGCTGTGATAGTGGGCTAGTGTCTAAGTTTCCAAAGGCTCTATGCCTTAAGTATAAGCTTGTCAATGGGAAGAAAGTGTGTTTCTATGACGATAACCCCTATCTTTGTTTTGAATTAATTTCTATTAAGCCAATTTATGGATTTTGTTCTCTTTCTAGTATGAGAGGCATTGATGGTTGTTGCGAGTCCATTTTTGGGAACTTTGATATCTATGGGTAACACTTTTATATTTGATAGTGGGCTATGTATTCATTCTTTTCTTGTAGCTGAAGTTAAGATCACCATCATTGGTCACTGCATGGTAGCTACCACGATGGAATGAATGAAGAGTTTTCTGATAGTATTTGACTTTGTGCCTTCAAATTGGGATATTGACATATCAATTCATAGTGATACCAACTCATATTTTGTAACATGATCCGTATGTCATATCTCTCATAGCTCTTGAAAGTAGAACTGCGTGGCCTAATCTAGTGGCAAACAAGTAGTAATAGTATGCTAAGAGATAGCATATTCAACTATTGCAGTGATTCATCTAGCCTGTTGTAAGCCTAGCGGTGCCAAGGATGCTAATGGAAAGGTTTTGTTTCATCCATATCCAATGTTTTATAGATTTCAAGAAACACACTCGAATTTCTAAAAGAATATACACAACAATAAGGGTGCTTTGAGTAGTTGTTGTTGTTAGTGTCTGTCAGTCCTATCAGTATCCAGTGAGAAAATATTCTCTTTTAATGTCACTTAATAGGGTCTTAGGTCAAATTATTATATTTTTCCAATAAAATTTGGCATGCCTTTCTATTGTCAAATGCGTCTTGAGCCATCTCCTCCACTATGTCAACAAGACATTGAAGGCACCATTGCAGCAGAATTTGAAAAGGAAAGAGAGTATTGTCTTATTAGAGTCAATGAACACCTGTAAATGCTCCTAAAAAATGTCAACAGGGACATCAAGCTTTAGAGACACATGGCCAAGCACTACTACACTAGAAATTGGTTCAACAAAATTAGGGTTAGGAATTTGAAGAAGAAACTAAAGAAAACCCTAATCAAGCTAAGGAAGAGAGACAACATTGGTTTGTTTGATTATGAATAATTTATTGTATAATCTATCATTCACAATCTTAAAGGAACAATTTAGAAGCAAATTTGAAGAAATTTGGGAATTTTTTGAGTTTTTAGGCATTTTTGCAATTTTTGACAATTCATGATGCAGAGAAGCGCAGCGAGATCACACTGCATTTCTTCTCAGGGCCACCGAATGATGAATTTTTTTCATGGATGGATAGGTATTTGTAATTACATGTTATATATGTACTTGGTTTTCCTTTTCCGTTCACAGATTGCAAGGAAAAGTTAAGAAACTACCTAAAAAAAAACATGTTTCTACCACTGTTTCAGACCCCACGCTGCACTTCTAAAGTAGTCTTGGGAAAACTCATTTTTATCCACTTTGGAGAGGAAATTTTTCATTATTTAAAGTTATAAAGACAAATAGACATCTCAATATTTCCAAATATACGTTCATATAAAAAAAAGGATCAGGAAAAGTCACTCAAAAGTGCTCTGCTAGACCACACTCCGCTTTTGAATCTGTTTTTGTTCATCATTTTCAAAAGAGTTTTCTGACCAAATTGAGATTAATTTTGGAAACCCAAAGGAGGTTTTGTCTAAGTAGATACCAAATCACAATAACCTCCTTCAGTTGTTACACAGGTATCATATATTGGGAGACATTCAACTTTCTTGGAGGCCTATTTTAGAAAATCAAATTCTCCAATTTAATTGTCTATTTTAGTCATTCTTTTGTGGCACATATTCCAAGAACATGGGACATAATTGCAAAAAACTGAGAGATTTTTTCTTAAAAACAACCTTATCTACAAAAACCTCTCCCAGGTTTGTAAAATATGTTATGGTTAAAGATTTATCTCACAATATTTGATCCCTATTGTTTCGCTACGCTTCTGGAGAATTCGCTCCACTTTTGGACAGTTTGTTTGAAAATTAATTTTGAAGGGGTTATATGTAGGTTTTTTCTTGGATTAGTGAATCCAGGGTGTATAGTAAATATTCATATTTCCATTCATAACTTTTTAATCAAAAAATTCATCAAGAAAGGCATCCAAATCATCCTCCAAAGTTGTTTCTCTTTTGCTACAATTTGTTGTGCTTTTGTCACAGTTGCTGCATTTCTGTGTGTAACAATTTTTTGTTCCTGGTTGAAATATGAATTTTCCACTTTCTCTTTGCAAGGATAAAAAGGAAATTTCATCACTCTTTCCAAGAGTGATTACCAATAAGGTTTAAATATGCATCTTTAGTCGTTTTTTGGGCTTGCTTGTAAATTGATTTTCCATCTCTTTTTTTAGGATTTCTTGACATGGATTTCTAATTCTCATGCTCAATCTTGGAATTTTCATTTTCATCCCTAAAACCAAGATTGTCATCACAACCACACTTACAAATTGCATTTTTACCCCTCATATATGTGCATAAAAAGTTCAATTTCAGCATGCTTGTAACAACCCTCCTAGTTAAGGACAACTACTCTGTCAACCGATGCAAAAAAAAATTTTTGTTGTTAAAGTGTGTGCGCGCGTGTAGAAGAAACAACCCCCTCGACTCTACATCACCACTTGAACCAACAAGACGCAAGTAAGATGAACAAAATCAAGACGACCCGACATATCACAGTGACTACAAGAAATAAACGCCCCTGGACCTAAGGCGTACAACTAACAGTCGTAAGCAGGAACAGACACCAGGGGTTAGGTACAGTACTGTCACGCAATGGAAGAATCCAACAGTAGAGTCACAGTAGTGGAACTGTGCCTTTAAACAACCCGAGACTACTGATACGGCTCAGAGTGTGTCGCAAGAGTGGAACTGTGCCTTTAAATAGCCCGAGACTCTTGATACTGCATTGGATCCCTTCCATCGAATTACACACAAACAAAACACTAAACTACAAGAGGTGTCTATATCCCGCCCGACACGAACCGACTACGCCCTACAATACCACCAAGTATTGCCAAATCAGGGACACTCATGACCTCTACGGGAGACACAAGTCAGGAGAACTCTAATAATGACCCACTCCTATTGAAACTCGAAGACATCAATCATGATCAATGCTCCAATAACTATTATTAATCTACAAAGACCTTACCATTAATGCTTCAATTTTACGAATAAAAACCTAGCAGTCTTAGACATCGTCCCGAATAGTTCGACTAACAATATTAACATTGCGACTCTCCCAATCATCAGTGACCTTGCAAATTAAAACGACTCTTATCATTGCAATCAACAAGTAATATCAAGGCAAAACAATCATTAAAATTGCGAATTAAAACAATTATTATTATTGAAATTAACAAGTATAACCATTGCAATTAAGCTAACCTTAACACAGCAGTTTATGCCTCATCATTAGCCTTTCAATTTAAACCATACTATCATTGCTATTAACAAGTATGACCATGGCAATTATCAGATATTGACATTGCGATTCTACCCTCATTGACATCGCAAATTAAGACAATTATTATTATTGCCAATTTGACCAGTATCGCCATTCAACATCATATTCAATTTGGACAATGTGTAACAATAACTATAATTAAATGATCCATAATCAATTAGTATTTATAAGGATGGCAATGCTTAACTCACTACATTAACTAACCATATATAAGAACAATTAACACCACCTTACAACTGCAATACAAAATCATGGCAATACTTAAATTTTAACCCTAAGTACAATTAATGTTAATTAAAGAAAAAGCAAAACAAAAACTAAACATCTGAAAATGACCATATAAAAGGTAACGCCTCCGTTAAATGAAATAACATCTACCTTATCCTAACTTTAACATAAATTTAATCAACACATTATTCTAACTTTATCATTAACAACGATGGAATTTGGAACAGGCCTTATTCTAAATACTGGTATCAATACCCCATCATCACCTAGTTGTTTAAGTCCAACCAATGACACTCCCTTACCCTATGTCAATACATAAAAACCACATTGTATCTATAAATATCATCATGTCTGAAATAACCTCAGGATATCATAACCCACATGACAATATTTAACCATGACAATATTTAATTGGATCCTATTTAAACGTAATAGAATTTAGGAGGGACCAGAAAATAGAAATAATTAAAGTGCCAATATTCAAAGTGACCAATTTAACCAGAATTACCAAATGCCAAAATTCAAATAACCAAGTCAACGATAACCAAATGCCACTATCAAATATGACCTCTTTAACTATAAATAAAAATGCCAATCCTCAAGAACCATATTGTTAATAATTAACCAGCCACCATTCCAATACAGCTTTAACAATAATTAAGAGCCAGTATTCCATTAACCAAATTGACAATGATTGCAATGCCACTATTCAAATAACATCCTTAACAATAATTAAAATGCTAGTATTTAATTAACCCAATTGACAATACCTAAAGATGCCACTATTAATAACAGCTTTACATTAATTAACAGGCCAGTATTCAATTAACCCAATTGACAATAGTAGAAATGCCACTTTTTAAAATAACCGCTTTAACAATAACCAACGCCCATATTCAACAATCCTAACTGACAATAATTAAAATGACACTATTCAGATAACAACTTTAATGCCAATTAAAAAGCCAAAAATTAAGACTAGCCCCATTACCGCCACATCTCCCTAAGCAATACCAAGGCTGTAAATTACACTGCACTTATGCTTGCATTTTATATTTGCCAAATAATTAATAACGACCACACTCTGCCACATCTTCCCTAACAATGTTAACACGGCAAGTTAGATGGCGGTTTATATTACAGGTTAGGGTTTTTTTTTTTTTTTAAAGGAATGTCACTGTCACGTCTTGGGAAAAGGGATCCGAACCCTTCAGAGATTTGGATTGGCAACCAGAGACAGCGGCCTCAGGCAACAGTTTGCGCACCCTCTATTTAGGAACCCATAATTATAAAAATATAAAAATATCATTTATGAAATAACAAAATTCATTCCGGGAAATAAAACAACGTACAGATCTCGTTTTCTGAAGGGTATGAGCATCGATTCTTGGAAGGGCAATCGTTTTTCTGATTGACTGATATTTTTGTTTTAACATTATTAAACAGAGACACGTCGTTTCACAAAACATCCTTAAAGATAGACTTCTAATTAAATATAATAAGAGGGTTACTGTAACAGTAAGAATGAATATATAACCGTAATGTAAATAGGCATTCCTTTTAAAAGACATGTCAAAAATCAACTTCAAATCCACACGTTACGTATAGGGATCCTGTGCAACTACATAATGCACGTTGGGTTTGAAAAGATAGGTAAAAAAAAGAATCCAACCTCTAAAATATAACAAGCACTCTATAATTGTTGAGCACAACTGTATCAACCGTTGGAGCACCGTCTAATTTATGAACCCATAAAATATATATATATAAAAAAATCATTTCTGAAATAACAAAAATCATTTCCGAGAAATAAAGACCACACATGGATCTCATTTTCTGAAAGGCATGAACATCGATTCTTGAAATTAGCATTCGTTTTTCGGAATGACTGAATTTTTTTTGTTAAACACAGTGCCTACGACCCCACGAATATTCAATGCCATTAACTAACAGCTACCCACAGGCGCGAGCTAGCACTATTCTGCAACCAATGGCAACACACTAGCCAGCACACCGCCAACACCGAGAAGGAAGGACAACAACGATAATGGAGAAGAAAGGGACGACGATTCTCAAGAGTGAGCGAAGCCAGATAGGAGGAGGTAGAGCAAGACCAGCAAGTGATAGGGAAACCGTGATATCTGGGCACCGTGAAGAGAGTAATATTCGTATCCACAACCAACTGAATGTATATATAAAAAAAAACGAAACCCACGGGGAAACGCCCTCTGATAAAACTCCCAATGATAAAGGAGAAACCGACTGGGATATGCGCGCCAAGTACATAAAAATAAAAACGCCCAGGTCAAAGAATAAACCACAGAAAGAGCCCACCCTGTGTATTAAAAAAAAAACGCCCAGACCACCAAGGAAACCCACT
>JASDQU010684415.1:4665-15303 GCA_032191745.1 Picea mariana
TTACAATAAGCTTACCAAGCTAGATCAGTGGCCCTTGCCAATGCCAACATGGAAGCTTTTAGATCAATAGATGATAACTTCTAAGAGAGACAAAATCACTAAATCCAAACTTGCATTAATGTTCAACATGTAGGTTTACAAAAGGAGTCTCTTCATGAATCCAATCTACATCATAATAGTTCTCCTCAAGAAGCTATCTCATAACAATTCCCTTAATCTACATAATAATGATTCTTCCCCCCCTCATGAAGAGAAGACACTCTCTTTTATACATGAGATCTTTGAAAAGGATATAAACATATCATATTTATAGATCCACTTTTCTCTCAACCCATTTCCCTTTATTACAAAACACAATCCCTTCAAATCCTCACACATATCTCTCATATATCTTGGATAAGATATGCCAACCAAATTTCCATGATCTTCTCCTTGGATTAGTATTGAATTATCTCCTCACATCTTGAAATGGTGGAAGAAGTATTCAAGAAATCATATATTCCTACACATGATAAAGCTCACACATTTTTGAGATATATATGAAAACATGTCAATTTTATAATATTTAATCACAAATTCCGTTTTAATAATAAAATAAATGATTTGGAAAATAATAAGGTTAAACCCATATTTAATTAT
Organism: Picea mariana; assembly: GCA_032191745.1. NCBI lineage: Eukaryota > Viridiplantae > Streptophyta > Pinopsida > Pinales > Pinaceae > Picea > Picea mariana. The sequence goes on from JASDQU010684415.1 coordinate 5,305, forward strand.
GAAATGGTATTAATGAATGGTCTATGGAGTGGTAGAATATGGATAAATGTGAAGAATGGTGAAGGGAAAGGTGGATGGAAATACGACATTTTTGAGTCCCAACAAATGGGTATCTTTCAACCGTGTTATCCACTGCTGCAAAAGCATGGGAAAACCACTAAAAAAACTCTCGTGTATTTCGTTGAATACGTATGCCTCCAAATATTGTCTTGGATTAAACGTAGGGCTTCTATTATATTTATGGGAAAAATCTAGTTCCTGAATTGTCAACCATCTTTCAATCTCCACTTTCATGGGGTTCCAACCTAAAAACATCCCCTTTCTTAAGCGCTCGCGTTATAGTGCGTGATAGATCCCTCCTGATCTAATATTTTGAGTTCCAACCGGCAATGAAACCATTGTTGGTTATTTATGGTCTGACTCAGGTTCTAACTATAAGATTACTAACAACCCTTCGACCATAATCCCTTATGGATACTATAAGGAAACACAACGCACAAAGTGCACTGTGCAGTCTCACCCAAGATGACTTCAATCGGTGGCTGCAAGACTTAGATGTCTACAACCATGGGATGGGATGTGTTTATCTTTCAGAGGCATTGAATCTACTCTTTGTTATCCCTCAAACCCTGATTAGATCTTAGTTTAGACCAATAACACTAATATTCCAAAAATACTTCATTAACCATTATAACAACATGTACTCCATGATAGATATCCATCTACTGCAACATAAGCTTCATATATAAACACTATCTATGACATTCATTTACTTAGTGTTATTCTACAGTTCTTTCCTTAATGCACAATATTATTTCCTTTATCATTTAACATGTTCATCATAAGTTCATTTAAGAAAATATAACCATAAATATTGCAACCATTCACACATAACATAGATATACTGTGGTTCATCCCCCTCCTGGGCAATTTCCACAAAGATTTTTCTCTTAAGGTATTTATTCATATTATTTCAAATCATATTGTAGCACACTGTACATTTGTTCCTTCATTACACCCGATCTCCACAAATAGCATAAGTCTCTCAACAAGACCTTCTACTCAACTAAAGGACCTACTGCAATCTCAACAATACACACCCACCAACCCTCTCATGGTCCTAATACATTCTACTTATACAAAACTAGGATAAATCCCATACAAAAACCTAACCCTAAGTGGATTAGGTTTGTCCACTTTCTCCTTGACTTAATCTAGACTGGTCCTCGATCCAACCATTGCTGCAAGTCGATGCTTGTCCACTTTCCAACTGCTCCGCAACAATTTGTCCACTTTGTAATTTCTTTTCTCAGCGCCTCTTTTTCCTCTTTTTCTGGCGCTGCTTTTCTTCTAATTCCGACGCGCTCCCTATTTTCCGGCATTGCATTGATTCTTTCCCAAAATTGGCCTGCACCAACAACAAGAGAGTCCTAATCATCCAAAAATATGCTATTTTTCAATGAATATGGAAGGGATCACAACCAATCAATCAATGCAAACTCATAAGAAGGGAATGATAATGTTAAGTTCTCAAGCAAGCAGAGTCAAAGACAAACTAGGAGTCTCTGGGCTAAGAGACTAGGCAGTCCCAAGCACACATGCAAGATGACAAGAGGATGAGAGAGAAAACAACCAAAACCTATTAGTAAAATATATTATCTAGCCCATCCAACCATCTGGATATGATTACAGAGACTCAAGAAAGAACCTCAAACAGTCAAAGAGAAACTGAGAAAAATCTGAGAAAATGCAGAAAACAGGGCTTAGAAACTAGTCTACTACACGAGGATGCTCCTCCAGAATGGAAGACAACATGTCTAAGGGGTGATTGACACTCCTAAATGGGCCAGAAACAAGTGTCTAGTATTCTATATGGTAGTTATATTCTCTAACAGGGGGCTTCCAAGGGGTAATGGATGCTCTGCAGAGGTCCTAAGGGTCCAAATATGACAAAATTTCTCAAAAAAGTCAGGGATTTGATCAGCAGAAGGGTGCCAAAGAAACATAATAAAAGTGTAGATAAATTCAAAGGATTCAAAGGGATATAAAACTAACAAAAACTATATGTATCTCCCCAATGGAGTCACCAATTTACTGTGGTGATAATTCTCCCCCTGCAAATAGGTTTAGTTCCCCTCACTTGGGTTTCCTACAAGTGAGACAACCTCTAACAAATGGAAACTAACATCGTCCTAACTAACTATTCTATTTTCTTACGGGAGGGTTGATAGGGAAGGAGATAAAGTGTATGTACCTCATTTCTGACGTTGTTCCTCACCACTCTAGTAATTGAGCTCCAAACCAAGCATCTCCATCACGAAGTCAAACCTACAAGAACAAGCACACATCCTCCTCTTGCTATCTATGATTAGGTAATAGAAACCCTACCTATTGATAACTTAAAAAAAATTGATAATATAAACAAGAAATGAATAAGATGATATAAGAGAAATAAGACAAGTTATTATATTAAATGAAAAGCAAGAAGTTTATGACGTGATGATGCTGCAATCCTCCAAGCTTCCTTCTTTATCCCTTGAACATGAATCCAACTCAGATTCTTCACAAAGGTTTGGATATATTTCACAATATCGTAGGTTTGATGTATTCCTTCTTTTACATCCCCTCTCACTCTAACCTGGCCTGGTTATATAGGTGCACAAAGGGATAACCACTAGGATAAATGATGAGTGCAGTTGAGGATAAGGTGAATTATGTTGGGATTCAAGTTATATTCATTATTATGTTTTCTCTAATATAGGATGGAATAAGGATTGTATCATATCTTGATGCAAACAGGAAAAAAAAAACAAAACCATCCATAACTTCCTCGAAGATTTCCCCTAGATTCATGGATTTTGAGCAAATCTGCCTAGATGCTCCCCTAGAAAGGTTTGAAGGGAATCCAAGATGCCCCCTTAACACTGTAACAAGAGTATGGAAATCCCCTTGGCATGGAAAATGGGTTTCCATGTTAAAATATAGCTAGGGATGAGTGGAAAAGGTTAGTTTTGCAAGGTTTTAAAGGTGTCTTCTTCTTCTTCTTATTCTTGATGCTCAAGGGAATGTAATGGATCATTCTTGCATGGTATTGAGGTGGAGAAGCTTAGAAAAAGTGTGAAAAATAAGATATTACACTTACAAAAATGGAACATGGAATTTGTGACACTAACAACAATGACCATAGTGAAGTGTGACACTTACGACATTTATCAAAGTGAAGTGTGACACTTTATGACACTTAGCAAAGTGTGACAAAATGGTGTATAACAATCATACATTTTACATATGATATTTGTTTTAGGCACACGACATCTTGTAGGAAAGAAATTTTCAAGGACTACACATGTTTCCATCACATTGTGGCTAAATCCTACAGTGTGATTGTGTCCAGCCAAAAAAACATTGTTTAGGGCCTCAAAATGACTCTGAAAGTTTATGACCCGAAAAACTAGGAAAAAATGCCAAAAATGAAAACTATTATTTGAGCTAGTGTAATTGGTGGGTGGCCACCAATATCCATATATATTATTTCTCCCCGCTTAAGATGAAATTGTCTCCACTGCATTGAGTTCCCCCATCATATGGGGAGACTTCTCCTAAACTTGGCCCTGGGTGAGCCACTTGCCTTGGTGCAGTAGCTACCCTGCTTTGACAACTCGATAAATTTGTACCCTCTATTTTCGAGTGCCATTAATATGAGTGTCCCTGATTTGGTAAATGTTTGATTATTCCATGCAGTCATGGTTAATCTCTGTCGGTGTCAAATTCTCTGTGATCTCTAATGTGTCCAATAATGGTGGGAAGTATGGATGAAGGAGGTCCACATTGAACACAGGGTGCAAGCCAAGAAAGGGGGGAATACTTAGCTCAAAAGCATTGTCACCCACAACCTTGGTGACGGTGTAAGGTCCAAAAGAAAGTGGATGAGGCTTTTGATGAGCTCCTATAAGGTGATCTTTCTACAAATGCAACTAGACCTTGTCTCCCATCTAAAACTTCTGTGGCACCCAGTGTTGATCATGGTGTTGTTTGTAATTAGCATCATCTTTATGTAAAATATCATGGACATGTTTTTGGATGTGCTAAATTCATTCAAAACATTTGGTGGGTTTTTCGGCCTCATATTGAGCATGGGATAATTATGCCTATGTGGATGCAAGGGGTTGTGCGACATCAATGGGACCCAATGGTTGAAATCCCAACCCCACCTGAAAGGGACTTTGGTCATTCTAGCTATGAAGATATTTGTTGTAGTTGTGTTGAACATAGGGGAGACTCTCATCCCAAGTGCATGGATTTTTGGAGTTGTAAATGCATAAGATATGCACAATCATTTTGTTGATGACCTTTGTCTAACCATCAATTTATGGGTGGAAAAGGTGGTGGATTTGGTGATATTGGTTTCCAACAGTGACTAGAGGTTAGACTAAATTTTTTTGAGGAATCTATTATCCTAATATGATATGATGATCTATGGTATCTTGAAGTGTGCTCACACTCGTTTGAAGAAGATCTTGGTAGTGTCCTTTGTTGTGATATTCTTCTTACAGGCTGTGAGGATGGCCATCTTAGAAAACTGATCAACGACCACAAAAAGACAGTTATTTCCCTGCTTGGTTGAAGGAAGGATTGACATATAGTCCATTGATATGGATTCCCATGGTCCATATGGAGTAGTGTTATCACTGAAATTTCATCCGAAAATGGTTACAGGAATCCATCATCTCCAAACACCTATTAGTTCACCCATGGCCCAAAAATGTATTTCCAAAGGGCTCAAAACCATACAACTGGTTATAAAATCAACATGCACTCAGAATACAAAGGAGGTGCGCGCACGTGAGCCAGTCGAAAACACCAGAAAAATGCACATGTGCCCGATGCACGACTGTGGATGAAAAAAGCTGTTCATACCTCAGAACGACGCATTTATGATTTTGGTCGACCTTCCACCCACTTCTTTTTCATCTCCCAATTCGATTTGACACCGAAATCCAAGCTGAATCCAAGTGGGGGGCTGGTCAAAGACCTAAGAGTGCCCTAAAGAGCCCCTTGTTCACACAAAAGACTAGTTGAATAATGCCTCAAAGATTTTCTATAAAACGAGGCTATGGGTGCACTACATTTTCAATAATTCATTTGTATTGTTATTCTACCTATATTCTCTTAGAGGATCCTCTTTCCTCATCAAGAGAATACAAGCATCATTTCATTGAGCTATTCACATCACCTCTTGAGTGAATGAGCTTTGGATTTCTTCACCATTTCCTTCTAGTTTGATATTTATAAGAAGAGATCAATCTTTGGGGCTTCAAGAGCCATCCCTTGGAGGAAGAGGGGACCCATAAGTCTCCCTTTCTCTTTGGTGTTTTCCCACTAATACAATCTATCCATTGGTGGCATGAATGGTGTTTAATTTTTTTTCTAATATCCTTATGCACTCTAGTTTAGTTTCTTTTATTGTTTTTAGTTTAGTTGTTTGTTTATTTCTTATGTTTGATGTTTCTAACTCTTGCACTCACTGTTGTCTTGTCCAGCTAACCCAAATGGACTTGTAAGTGTCCTTCTTTTGCTCATTTAGGTGAAAAAAAAGACACAACATATTGGTGACTCCCATGGGGATAGATATCAATTTCCTCCCCATTTGGGTTGTTTGAGCACTTCTTTTTGGGTTATTTAACTTGCAGGAACCATAACCAACCCAACATTGCCTACAAGAAGCTAAATTCGGAGATGAGTTGAGAGAATTTCATCCAAAAGTTTCTTCCTGATGGTGTAACAGAAAGTGCACGGGTTTTTTAACCCATAGGTGCATCTTTCGAGCACATGCGTTAACCTCTCTATGTTGCTCAACAAATTTTGCGCACCTACGCCAACATGTTGTTTTTTATTTGCGCATTGGCACCACATGCGCCTCTGTCTACTCTGCGACCCGCACATCTGTCTAGAAATTCACACATTGTAAGGGTTTTTGTGATCTGTTGAAGGCCCATAACCTTCTTAAGTTTGATTCTATGTAGATTTTAATTTGCACCACACTTAGATTCCCTCTCCACATGAAGGGTTAGTCAAAACATAGGCACTTAGGGGGTTAAAATCCATATTTATCCCCTTTTTTCTTTCATTTTTCCACATGGATGGATTTCTTTGATTAAATATTAAGTTGGAATTATTCTATATCACATATAAATAACACTTGCATTGGGACCAGAAGTTGAATGTCAATCATTGATTATTCTCTTCTCTCGTGCCATAGAGCGATATTGAGAATCAAAAAAATGATTGAGGGAAAATTTCATCTCCCTTAAAAAAAAGCTTTAGGAGAGGACAACAACCCCCTCAGGACTCCTCTTAGTTTCTTTTTCAAACACATCTTAAATTTTTAAGGGCCCATACGTGCTCACATGCTACAAATATAGGATAGTTTTGAATTTACTTTAGTAGATTACATCACTAAGGAAGTTTAAAGGTTTTGTAACGGGCCCACACATTCCTGCATGTCCACAATCTAGGATAGTTTTGAAGCTTTCTTAGATTAAATCACACTAGGGAGTTAAAGGATTGGTAAGGACCCACATGTCCACATGCTATTTCTCTAGGGACTTTAAAATTCCGCAAGGTTGTACCAATTACATATAGTAACTTAGTTAATCAAGACTTGTAAGGACCAAACTAAGTCCGCATGCAGCAAGGTGACACCTAACTTATTAAAAAATTGGCACACTTTCACTTTTTCACACACAAAGTCACTACTCACTCACATAGTTTCATCTATAAATCGTGGAGGTTGAAGTAAGTTTCCTCCAAAGGGATTTTGAAACACCCCACCCTTTTCTTAACGAGACTGTCCACTCCCACTTAATTTCAACGAGATTGGTTCACACCCCCAATCTCTCAAACAACCACATCTAATTTTTTTCTAAAAACTCACTAAGTTTTCCCCCATAAGAGGTGCCAAAAGACATTTTTAGTCTAGGTAGGATCTCTAGGATAGACATCCAAATAACTCCCCATTATCTGGTTCTCACATCTTCAAACAATAGAAGTTGAAAAATAGGGAACTCTTAAATCCTCCAAGTCAAGTGTTCCTACACCATAAGGCAATGAGATACCTGTGAAGGGTCAAAGGCTGAGGTTCGATTGTTTTGTGTGTCCCCCCTTGAGGAACCCACCTCTTGGACAGGATCCATCCCATGACCCATTTCTAAGGCCAAAAATCTAAATGCCGCACTTTGACTGAGGTACCTAGCGACCAAATTTTAGGACATCTACCTAGGTGGCAATTGTGGGATGCAATTGCACCTTGATCAAATTTTGTGTGGCTATTGGGAAATATCTCCAATTCTTTCGGGATATGCACCCTCTACCCCTTCATTATAACTTATTACTTCATCCTTCACTAGTTCCTCTTCTGGTGGATTCAGACCCCACTGTCGAGTGTTATTGGAAGGTCTAGTGCTATTTGAGAGGAAGGACGTTATGTCTTTTAGGACATGAGCATTTGTTTTTCTTTGTTTTCCCACGTAGGCAAAATCCACTTATCCACATATATGCTTCTTTATCAATTGATTTTTTGTATGATGCCCTTGTGATTACATACGATTGTGAAATATATTTTGAAGGTCCAAAAGTTATAGAAAAGACTCTTTTTCATTTATTTCTCTCATCACCATTTGCACACATCCACTTTGCTAGTCGAACATCATAGGGGACCCACTAAATCCCCGTTGTTCCATATGATTTCTCAATCTCCCTCCTATTCTAGGGGGAGTTCCTAGTCTTTCCAACTCATCGGCTCCACCTTCTCACACCCCTATGAGTGCTAATGTCTTGGGATCATATTTTCTTAGTTCCACTTTAATTGGGTCCATTTCCCAAGGTCAACCGTCCACTCTCTCTCCTTTACACAGAAGCAGGGGGAAAATGTCTTCCCAAGGGGGAAGTACAACCCCACCTAGCCCCCCTCACGGGTCAGGTACAAAAAACACTAACACCATGGCTGGAACTAATCCTCCACCACCACCCCAGATGCCATACTTGGCTTCCCTCAACATACTATATTTGAATAAGATCACCAATGATCCTATATTGCACGACCCCACATGGCCTACAATGCCCACCAAACTCCCTTCAGACATCCCCAAGTTTGAAGGAAAAGTGGGAGACAACCCGACCAACCATATCATGACCTTACAATTATGGTGCTCTTCAAAAAACATCATGGATGACTTCGTCCGATTGAGGTTATTTCAACACACACTCACTGGCCCATCAACCAAGTGGTATGTAGAAGAAAAATCTGACAATGGTATTGAACTACTCTCAGAGTTTAAACAAACCTCCACCACACACATCGCTGACCACATTCACGAATGGCGTCGACGACGTAGTCTATGCAAAGCTAAAGCCACCAAGAAACAATGCCTCAATTGGTTTCTCAAATCACTTGTTTCCCTCCTTGCCAAGGATGTGGCCACCACCTTCCCCCAGTCTGAAGAGGAAGCCATCGGCAAGGCTCAACAGTTTGAGCTTGTTTATTCATAGTTAGGATACTTATATATGGTATTACCTAACACCCCGAGACCTGTGCCATTCATCTAGGACAAACCTGAGATGTCTCACTCCATAGATGGATTGATTGGTACCACAACACACCACAATCTATACCCCCCACAACCAACTACATATGGTACACCTCCATATCCACCAGTATATGGTGGAAATCCTTACTACCCCCCTCCCCCCTATTAAAAACCATACCCTATTTCCCTCCCTCCACCCATAAGTGGACCCCCGTCAGCACCCATGATGCACCTGACTATTCAACCTAGTTCTGGAAACACCTCTCCCTTTGTTTACACCCTAAGCACTAGTGAAAGTGTCGTGCCTTCCTATGTACCTTATAGATCATTGCCACAGCATAATCTGTTCTTCTCATTTCCTGGTCCTCCCCAGCCCATTGCTTCTCCACAAGGAGAACCACATGTTGGGGTTAACTTTGCTCAGCCATATCCCATTCAACAGGTCCACAATTTCAAACAACTGAATACGGAAAATACGACCCATCATTCGAATAGTGCCAAAAAGCAAGGAAAAAACCAAACAATAATAATCCAGGACCAGGAGGGAATCACCCCCAACAGAACCAACCTGTCGGGGGCAACCAGAATCAGGGGAACCATAACCCCCAAGGGGGAAATGATAAAAAACTCCAAGGGAAAAATAAAAACAATATTCAGACAAACTTCCCTTGTGCCCTTTGCGGTGATTATGGCCATTGTACTCACCATTTCCCTCAAATCGATGACTTTAAATGGATGAAAGAATCTGGAAATGGACCACGTTCCACAACACTGCCTGCCTCTCTTAGGCCCCATAACAATATGTGTAGCAACCACCCCCAGCCATGCTACAAAACCTAATTCCACAACAAGGGGTCATGAACATCCAACGGGATATGCAACCTGCCCCACCATAGATGGGACAGTATCCAAACCTGGGCACTTCTGCAGATCGCACTATACTCCTCACTAGCAAGGAAGAAGTTCTTCTACAAACACACAGTCGTCAATACAACACACCCCTTGAACCTTCTCCCACTACCTCGGAAGTAACCCCAGTCACAAGTGGACCACCTTTGATGATTCCACTCCCTAATACTGAGATACCCCTTTGTATTCCTCGCATCCCATTGTGACAAATTGTCAACAACCCTCAGGCTAGGGCGGCCCACAATTATAGTCTGACCAATGAATTGGCACAGTCTTCTACTGCCATGTCAATTTTAGAAGTCCTTCAAACCTGTCCTACTCAACGAAAGTCATTACTTTCCACCCTGGGGGAATTGGATCCTGCTGACACACGACTCATCACCTTTGATATTGATAGTGGGGAATCCCGTCTCCCCACTCTAGTAGATTTCTAGATATCAGTTAAAATCTAGAACATCACAGTTCATCACTGCATCATTGATGAAGGTGCCTCCACATGCATCAT
>JASDQU010684415.1:15800-32553 GCA_032191745.1 Picea mariana
TTATTTGGCAGGGGCTACGATGATGTCTACTTACTGAGGCTGACTCTTGATGCTTCCACTCAATTGTGTGGCCAGGGGGCACAACATTGTAATTCTAGTCTTTGTTGTCCATTTGCCAAATACTTCGCTCGTTGCAGAGATTATCCACATCAATATAGGAACAGTAAAATGTCACAGTTACATTATTTGAAAATAAAGGACCATGTAAGAATGTAACAATTAATCCATCATCAATTAACTGAACTGCAGTTGAAATTCTCAAAGGCTCATCCTGGACAATATCTTTTACTTTCAATTGCATTCCAACTGGATGCCTTGTGTCATTTCGCAAGCTCGTACTTGTGACACGCCACAATCCTGAAGTTGTTTTAATGTATAGCCTTGCCATAAACCACACCTTCTTTCGAGTATCAAAATAAGGGTGTGACTCAAAGAAAATTTTCCTGCTATAGCAGTTCACACCAAAATTCCAACCACTTTCACAATCTTTAGCAACAGAAATGGACCACAAAGAACCCCCATAAAAAAGACTCTTGTACTTGGGATCCAAATTCCATTTTTTTTTCTTCTAGAAAAATTCCACTCCAAATCTGTTGAAAGTCCTCGGCTTTTACTTCCAACCCATAGTTACTAGGTTGTTCAAACCAATTCCAAATTTTCTTAAGTGGAATGTCAACAATATCACATCTGCATGCCAAATTAGTAACCCCGTGATTCCTATAATGCTTACCGCACCTATATATACAAGGGACTGGCTCAATAATAGGAGAGACAGGATAAAGAACTTTCTCAAACTCTGCCAGCGGACTACCAATTGCATGTGCAATAGTTTTTGAAGCAACTTTATACTGATATGAAGATCTGATAGACTTTAAAATGACTTGAGCTTGAACTCCACATTAGGGGAGGATGCCTCAGAGACACTCTCAGATGAGCATTTGCAAGACACCCCATTAATGCAATCATTTTCCTCTGCAGTTCTCTGTACCGCAATGTTAATATTAGTCATATTAGTTTCTTGTATCAAAGGCATAGATTCCAATTCATCATCCAATAAGTGTGATTTTTCATTTTCACTTGGCCCCTTGTGGATGCCATTATTGGTTTCTGTATGCATAACATTAGGAGCATCTAACAATTGCAGGTTGCACTGGCCATTGATTGCCAAAAACTGCCAGATAAATGCAAACGCCAACCATGTAATAATCATTGCTTTCATTCTGGTGAAATCCATAGCCATGATCCGAGAATACAATGATCTATAGCAGCACCTCCCAGGCCATTTGACTCTGGCGATTAAAAAAAAAAAACCCGCAGTCAAAAAATGAATTGAAAAATAATGCCAAATTTGGAGCAATGATTATTGGTGGTAAAACCTCATCTGAAATTCCTTCCATCAATGACAGTTTTCTTCTGAGATTTCAGAGGGGTCTGGCACGATTTATATGTTGAGTGGAAATCTGATATATGAGAAATGGTCGCTTTTTCCCAGTAGACTTAGTCGTTGAGAAATTCTTTGCTTCCAAGCATAAAAAACATTTTATTACATCCAAATATAACTGTTTCACCTATAGATCAGAAGGCATAAGCTGTAGCCAGCAAAAACGCCCGCAAAATAAATGATAGGGCAAGGAAACTGGCATCTAAGAGATTTGTTATGTACGTGTGCCTAGATGATGGTTTGTTCTGAATATTCGCGACTGGGTGTACGCCTGGGGTTTCAGAGAGAATCACACCTTTCAAAACCACGCTTGGGTATTTCCAGGTGATTGCAAAACTAGTCTTTACTTGGGTCCACGAAATCCTTGATTTGTCTCCATCACAGAAGCCTCTCTTTGTAACAAAATTATAAATCCCACCTTTTACTTCCTCATCTCCGGCATACCAATTCTGCACAGTGGAATAATTAATCTCTACAATTTTGAGATATCAAAATCCCAACGAGACATGTCAGACTCTCTTGGAAATAGGTCTCTACATTCTAAAAATTCTAGCGAGTCTGTTAATTTTCTAGCTATTGTTTGTGAAATTTTGAAGCTCACAATTTTGAGAATGGTTCCTGAACTTCTCCACGATTATCAGTGAATCATTGTTGCTATTGTAACACACGTACTCGAGTTTCCTCTGACTATACTTGGCAAAGAGGGGAGATCCCAACATATGGGAGTTCCATCATGGGCATACGCATTAGCCTCCCAAGTCGCGAGATGCCCCTTTTCTCACAGGAACAAACAATGCTGGCATTATATTTCTACAATGTAGTTCTCACACGGATCTGTAGATTAGCGACTATCGAATACTTCTCTCTCTAGTATCATCAATGGAAATTTCGATTGTCAATGGATATCGGCTTGCCTTATGCATGTGCCATATCAACAGTGCATATGATCAAGGGTTATATTCTTGAACTTCTGCAACACAAGGATTTGATAGCAGTGGCGAAGAGATTGTGAGGATGATATGAGTAGCAAGGGATCCACCAATTCACTAACTATCGTACTCATTCCACATGGTGCTTTTAACTTCACGAAATAGGTTGTCGTGTTGTTAATATTTCAAGTAATATGATGCATAAATGGTGTGATGCATTGAATATTCACCACTGTACTCAAAGGAACCACCTTTCTTGAGAATGCCATCATCTGAACAACGAGGACCTTCTAATTTTGATACTTTCTTTGCTGGCTGAAGCTTGAAGCTTTACGCTCTCTAATCAAATCAAAAGGCCTATGCACCTCATATTCAGGTTTATGTTTCTATGATTCTTTTTCATTTTGCATCGCCTGCACTAGTCAATTGCCCTGGTTGACTCAACCTACCAGTCGAATTCTTAATCGACCACTAAGTCGACTAGGAGAGTCGACTGCCTATTATCGAATGACCGTCTCCAATTGATTCAGAGGTGTGATGAACCTGGTGGGAGCGAATCCCTTAATTTCCAGTAGAGCCGTGTTTTGAAACTCTTGCAAAAACATTTTTAAATGTTTTATTTATTTATTATTAATTTTATTTATTTATTATTTTATATATATATTTTTAAATGTTTTTAAAAACACAAAGCTACTATATCAAATAAAACACAAAGCTATATTTAATAACTTTAATTTTTTTTTTACTATGTATTTATTTATTTTATTATTATTATTATTTTTATTTTTGTAAAGATCTTGTCCTAAATAGAAAAATTAAATCATAAAACTAGTTTAAGACAAAGAAACAATTTTTTTAGTTTTTAGTTTTTAGTTTTTTTTTTAATAAGTATTATTCCTAGATTTAAAAGAGAAATTTAAATAATTTAAAGAAAGAAATTTGTTTAGCAAATGGAGACAACTAAATTGCAAATTAAATATGAAATTGTTTAAGCATATTTGCAAATCATCAATTTATTCATTACTAAAAACGATTTTAGTCATCCTACTTTCCGATCCTCGCAATCGCAGGAAGCACGGAGGAGAGCATACTTATTGAAAACTAACCAACCTACTCTACTCTACTCTAATTGGAAATTAGAAATCACTTACGTGTAATCAAACTTCCAGTGTAACCATACATGCAATAGTAATAAGAACATATCCTCTTTCAATTTCGTAAATGACAATCGAAAATAAACGTGCGAAATTAACTGTTGAAACTGTAAATCAAAATTAAAAGAAAAACTAAATAGATCTAACCTGGTACTTTCTTGAAACTATCGTTCGATAATGCTTTCGTAGGCATAGTTTTCACTCCTTAGATCATGTCGCAACTCCTCGTTATCCCCCTCGATCTCCTACTCACATAATTGTTTTTCATTGAATATGCAGGCTTCTTCATATGTTGATTCATCGTTTGTTGTTGGAGGAGTAATTAAGCCCTCGACTGCTGTCAAGATCTCCTCTTTGTGAGAAGAGGAGATCTCAACTTTTGCAAGGATCTGAGTGAATTGTTCCAAACTTACACTCATAGTTAAACCGTATCGAAAAATGAGATTGATTTATCAACAAAGATTTAAAATCAAGAAATTAAAACTATTTGTAAAAATATAACATGCCAAACTTGAACCCCTTGTGTTACCGAGACCCTATTGTCGCTAGGTTATCTGTTCGCACAAGTTAGCTCATAAAAAATAAAAAATAAATTTGCATAAATAAAAACACACTTTTGCATAAAATAAGGAGAAACACACTTCTGCATAAAGGAAGAGGACAACCTAACTTTGGAGAAACCCCACCAAAGTCGATGCATGGGCTCTTCCTGCATGTCTTACCGTATTCTCTTCGCCCTTAGGTCATCCATAAAACCAATCCAAAACCATTAAAGCAATCTAATCCAAATACTACCTATTACCATTTACAACTCCCTGACAACGGTGCCAAAATGTTAGTGCAACTATTTGCATAATATATTACCAAACATAAATTATCAACCACGATTTGTAATTAGTAGAGTTGATGCACTATATGTGCCAATAACATATAGGTTCCTATGTCTGTTTAGTATAGATTAGATAAGAAAACCATTTAGAAACCAACACACTCTTAAAAATAACAATCCTCACACAATTCAAAAGATGGAAAGCAAAACTCATAAACAAGCAAAAGCTCTTGCTCAGGTGATGGAACTGTCCATTGATAACTCATGAAAGGAAAATATGAACTTTGATTCTATCCCCTGAAACAACTAAACTAATAATTGAGATGCCCCATTAAAGCTCATGTATGGTGAAATATGGAGATCCAACTATTCCTGCATTACCACACTTTGCAACAAATTCGAATAGTGAAATCAAACAAAATAACATGAAATCAAAATAACAAATACATGAAATGAAAATCTACACTATCAATTAACAATAAGCCTACCAAGCTGGATCGGTGGCCCTTGCCAATGCCAACATGGAAGCTTTTAGATCAACAGATGATAACTTCTAAGAGAGACAAAATCACTAAATCCAAACTTGCATTAATGTTCAACATGTAGGTTTACAAAAGGAGTCTCTTCATGAATCCAATCTACATCATAACAGTTCTCCTCAAGAATCTATCTCATAACAATTCCCTTAATCTACATAATAATGATTCTCCTCTCAATATACATAATAATGATTCTTCCCCCCCTCATGAAGAGAAGACACTCTCTTTTATACATGAGATCTTTGAAAAGGAGATAAACATCTCATAATTATAGATCCACTTTTCTCTCAACCCATTTCCCTTTATTACAAAACACAATCCCTTCAAATCCTCACACATATCTCTCATATATCTTGGATAAGATATGCCAACCAAATTTCCATGATCTTCTCCTTGGATTAGTATTGAATTATCTCCTCACATCTTGAAATGGTAGAGGAAGTATTCAAGAAATCATATATTCCTACACATGATAAAGCTCACACATTTTTGAGATATATATGAAAACATGTCAATTTTCTAATATTTAATCACAAATTCCCTTTTAATAATAAAATAAATGATTTGGAAAATAATAGGGTTAAACCCATATTTAATTATGAAATGGTATTAATGAATGGTTTATGGAGTGGTAGAATATGGATAAATGTGAAGAATGGTGAAGGGAAAGGTGGATGGAAATACGACATTTTTGAGTCCCAACAAATGGGTATCTTTCAACTGTGTTATCCACTGCTACAAAAGCATGGGAATACCACTAAAGAAACTCTCGTGTATTTCGTTGAATACGTATGCCTCCAAATATTGTCTTGGATTAAACATAGGGATTCTATTATATTTATGGGAAAAATCTAGTTCCTGAACTGTCAACCATCTTTCAATCTCCACTTTGATGGGGTTCCAACCTAAAAACATCCCCTTTCTTAAGCCCTCGCGCTATACTGTGTGATAGATCCCTCCTGATCTAATATTTTGAGTTCCAACCGGCAATGAAACCATTGTTGGTTATTTATGGTCTGACCCAGGTTCTAACTATAGGATTACTAACAACCCTTCGACCATAATCCCTTATGAATACTATAAGGCAACACAACGCACAAAGTGCACTGTGCAGTCTCACCCAAGATGACTTCAATGGGTGGCTGCAAGACTTAGATGTCTACAACCATGGGATGGGATGTGTTTATCTTTCAGAGGCATTGAATCCACTCTTTGTTATCCCTCAAACCCTGATTAGATCTTAGTTTAGACCAATAACACTAATATTCCAAAAATACTTCATTAACCATTATAAAAACATGTACTCCATGATAGATATCCATCTACTGCAACATAAGCTTCATATATAAACACTATCTATGACATTCATTTACTTAGTGTTATTCTACAGTTCTTTCCTTAATGCACAATATTATTTCCTTTATCATTTAGCATGTTCATCATAAATTCATTTAAGAAAATATAACCATAAATATTGCAACCATTCACACATAACACAGATATACCGTGGTTCACCCCCCTCCTGGACAATTTCCACAAAGATTTTTCTCTTAAGGTCTTTATTCATATTCTTTCAAATCATATTGAAAAACATTGTACATTTGTTCCTTCATTACACCCGATCTCCACAAATAGCATAAGTCTCTCAACAAGACCTTCTACTCAACTAAAGGACCTACTGCAATCTCAACAATACACACCCGCCAACCCTCTCATGGTCCTAATACATTCTACTTATACAAAACTAGGATAAATCCCATACAAAAACCTAACCCTAAGTGGATTAGGTTTGTCCACTTTCTCCTTGACTTAATCTCGACTGGTCCTCGATCCAACCATTGCTGCAAGTCGATGCTTGTCCACTTTCCAACTGCTCTGCAACAATTTGTCCACTTTGTAATTGCTTTTCACAGCGCCTCTTTTTCCTCTTTTTCTGGCGTTGCTTTTCTTCTAATTCCGACGCGCTCCCTATTTTCCGGCATTGCATTGATTCTTTCCCAAAATTAGCCTGCGCCAACAACAAGAGAGTCCCAATCATCCAAAAATATGATATTTTTCAATGAATATGGAAGGGATCACAACCAATCAATCAATGCAAACTCATAAGAAGGAAATGATAATGTTAATTTCTCAAGCAAGCAGAGTCAAAGTCAAACTAGGAGTCTCCGGGCTAAGAGACTAGGTAGTCCCAAGAACACATGCAAGATGACAAGAGGATGAGAGAGAAAACAAACAAAACCTATTAGTAAAATATATTATCTAGCCCATCCAACCATCTGGATATGATTACAGAGACTCAAGAAAGAACCTCAAACAGTCACAGAGAAACTGAGAAAAATCTGAGAAAATGCAGAAAACGGGGCTTAGAAACTAGTCTACTACATGAGGATGATCCTCCAGAATGGAAGACAACATGTCCAAGGGGTGATTGACACTCCTAAATGGCCAAAAAACAAGTTTCTAGTATTCTCTATGGTAGTTAGATTCTCTGACAGGGGGCTTCCAAGGGGTAATGGATGCTCTGCAGAGGTCCTGAGGGTCCAAATATGACAAAATTTCTCAAAAAGGTCAGGGATTTGATCAACAGAAGGGCGCCAAAGAAAAATAATAAAAGTGTAGATAAATTCAAAGGATTCAAAGGGATATAAAACTAACAAGAACTATATGTTTCTCCCCAATGGAGTCACCAATTTACTGTGGTGATAATTCCCCCCCTGCAAATAGGTTTAGTTCCCCTCACTTGGGTTTCCTACAAGTGAGACAACCTATAACAAATGGAAACTAACATCGTCCTAACTAACTATTCTATTTTCTTATGGGAGGGTTGATAGGGAAGGAGATAAAGTGTATGTACCTCATTTCTGATGTTGTTCCTCGCCACTCTAGTAATTGAGCTCCAAACCAAGCATCTCCATCACGAAGTCAAACCTACAAGAACAAGCACACATCCTCCTCCTGCTATCTATGATTAGGTAATAGAAACCCTACCTATTGATAACTTAAAAAAATTGATAATATAAACAAGAAATGAATAAGACAATATACGAGAAATAAGACAAGTTCTTATACTAAATGAAAAGCAAGAAGTTTATGACCTGATGATGTTGCAATCCTCCAAGCTTCCTTCTTTATCCCTTGAACATGAATCCAACTCAGATTCTTCACAAAGTTTTGGATATATTTCACAATATCGTAGGTTTGATGTATTCCTTCTTTTACATCCCCTCTCACTCTGAACTGGCCTGGTTATATAGGTGCACAAAGGGATAACCACTAGGATAAATGATGAGTGCAGTTGAGGATAAGGTGAATTGTGTTGGGATTCAAGTTATATTCATTATTATGTTTACTCCAATATAGGATGGAATAAGGATCATATCATATCTTGATGCAAACAGGAAAAAAAAACCAGAACCATCCATAACTTCCTCGAAGGTTCCCCCTAGATTCATGGATTTTGACCAAATCTGCCTAGATGTTCCCCTAGAGAGGTGTGAAGGGCATCCAAGATTCCCCCTTAACACTGTAACAAGAGTATGGAAATCCCCTTGGAATGGAAAATGGGTTTCCATGTTAAAATATAGCCAGGGCTGAGTGGAAAAGGTTAGTTTTGCAGGGTTTTAAAGGTGTCTTCTTCTTCTTCTTCTTCTTGATGCTCAAGGGAATGTAATGAATCATTCTTGCATGGTATTGAGGTGGAGAAGCTTAGAAAAAGTGTGAAAAATAAGATATTACACTTACAAAAATGGACCATGGAATTTGTTACACTAACAACAATGACCATAGTGAAGTGTGACACTTACGACATTTATCAAAGTGAAGTGTGACACTATATGACACTTAGCAAAGTTTGACAAAATGGTGTATAACAATCATACATTTTACATATGATATTTGTCTTAGGAACACGTCATCTTGTAGGAAAGAAATTTTGAAGGACTACACATGTTTCCATCACATTGTGGCTAAATCCTACAGTGTGATTGTGTCCAGCCAAAAAAACATTGTTTAGGGCCTCAAAACGACTCTGAAAGTTTATGACCTGAAAAACTAGGAAAAACTGCCAAAATGAAAACTATTATTTGAGCTAGTGTAATTGGTGGGTGGCCACCAATATCCATATATATTATTTCTCCCCCCTTAAGATGAAATTGTCTCCATTGCATTGAGTTCCCCCATCATATGGGGAGACTTCTCCTAAACTTGGCCCTGGGTGAGCCACTTGCCTTGGTGCAGTAGCTACCCTGCTTTGACAACTCGATAAATTTGTACCCTCTATTTTCGAGTGCCATTAATCTGAGTGTCCCTGATTTGGTAAATGTTTGATTATTCCATGCAGTGATGGTTAATCTCTATCGGTGTCAAAATCTTTGTGATCTCTAATGTGTCCAATAATGGTGGGAATTGTGGTTGAAGGAGGTCCAAGTTGAACACAGGGTGCAAGCCAAGAAAGGGGGGAATACTTAGCTCAAAAGCATTGTCATCCACAACCTTGGTGACGGTGTAAGGTCCATAACAAAGTGGATGAGGCTTTTGATGAGCTCCTATAAGGTGATATTTCTACAAATGCAACAAGACATTGTCTCCCATCTAAAACTTGTGTGGCACCCAGTGTTGATCATGGTGTTGTTTGTACTTAGCATCATCTTTATGTAAAATATCATGGACATGTTTTTGGATGTGCTAATTTCATTCAAAAGATTTGGTGGATTTTTCGGCCTCATATTGAGCATGGGATAATTATGCCTGTGTGGATGCAAGGGGTTGTGCGACATCAATGGGACCCAATGGTTGAAATCCCAACCCCACCTGAAAGGGACTTTGGTCATTCGATCTATGAAGATCTTTGTTGTAGTTGTGTTGAACATAGGGGAGACTCTCATCCCAAGTGCATGGATTTTTGGAGTTGTAAATGCATAAGATATGCACGATCATTTTGTTGATGACCTTTGTCTAACCATCAATTTATGGGTGGAAAAGGTGGTGAATTTGGTGACATTGGTGTCCAACAGTGACTAGAGGTTAGACTAAATTTTTTTGAGGAATCTATTGTCCTGATATGATATGATGATCTATGGTATTGTGAAGTGTGCTCACACTCATTTGAAGAAGATCTTGGTAGTGGCCTCTGTTGTGATATTCTTCTTGTAGGCTGTGAGGATGGCCATCTTAGAAAAATGATCAATGACCACAAAAAGACAGTTATTTCCCTGCTTGATTGAAGGAAGGATTGACATATAGTCCATTGATATGGATTCCCATGGTCCATATGGAGTAGTGTTATCACTGAAATTTCGTCCGCAAATGGTTACAGGAATCCAGCATCTCCAAACACCTATTAGTTCACCCATGGCCCAAAAATATATTTCCAAAGGGCTCAAAACCATACAACTGGTTATAAAATCAACATGCACTCAGAATACAAAGGAGGTGCGCGCACGTGAGCCAGTCGAAAACACCAGAAAAATGCACATGTGCCCGATGCACGACTATGGATGCAAAAAGCCGTTCATACCTCCGAATGACGCATTTATGATTTTGGTCGACCTTCCACCCACTTCTGGTTCATCTCCCAAGTCAATTTGACACCGAAATCCAAGCTGAATCCAAGTGGGGGGCTGGTCAAAGACCTAAGGGTGCCCTAAAGAGCCCCTTGTTCACACTAAAGACTAGTTGAATAATGCCTCAAATATTTTCTATAAAATGAGGCTATGGGTGCAATACATTTTCAAGAAATCATTTGTATTGTTATGCTACCTATATTCTCTTGGAGGATCCTCTTTCCTCATCAAGAGCATACAAGCATCATTTCATTGAGCTATTCACATCACCTCTTGAGTGAATGAGCTTTGGATTTCTTCACCATTTCCTTCTAGTTTGATATTTGTAAGAAGAGATCAATCTTTGGGGCTTCAAGAGCCATCCCTTCGAGGAAGAGGGGACCCATAAGTCTCCCTTTCTCTTTGGTGTTTTCCCACTAATACAATCTATCCATTGGTGGCATGAATGGTGTTTATTTTTTTTTCTAATATCCTTATGCACTCTAGTTTAGTTTCTTTTATTGTTTTTAGTTTAGTTGTTTGTTTATTTCTTATGTTTGATGTTTCTAACTCTTGCACTCACTGTTGTCTTATCCAGCTAACCCAAATGGACTTGTAAGTGTCCTTCTTTTTCTCATTTAGGTGACGAAAAAGACACAACATATTGGTGACTCCGATGGGGATAGATATCAATTTCCTCCCCATTTGGGTTATTTGAGCACTTCTTTTTGGGTTATTTAACTTGCAAGAACCATAACCAACCCAACATTGCCTGCAAGAAGCTAAATTCGGAGATGAGTTGAGAGAATTTCATCCAAAAGTTTCTTCTTGACGTTGTAACATAAAGTGCACGGGTTTTTTAACCCACAGGTGTGTCTTTCGAGCACATGCGTTAACCTCTCTGTGTTGCTCAACACATTCTGCGCACCTACACCAACAGGTTGTTATTTATTTACGCATTGGTGCCACATGCGCCTCTGTCTACTTTGTGACCCGCGCATCTGTCTAGAAATTCACACATTGTAAGGGTTTGTGTGATCTGTTGAAGGCCCATAGCCTTCTTAAGTTTGATTCTATGCAGATTTTAATATGCAACACACTTAGTTTCCCTCTCCACATGAAGGGTTAGTCAAAATATAGGCACTTAGAGGGTTATAATCCATATTTATCCTCTTTTTTCTTTCATTTTTCCACATGAATGGATTTCTTTGATTAAATATTAAGTTGGAATTATTCTATATCACATATAAATAACACTTGCATTGAGACCAGAAGTTAAATGTCAATCATTGAGAATTCTCTTCTCTCGCGCCATAGAGCGATATTGAGAATCAAAAAAATGATTGAGGGAAAATTTCATCTCCCTTAAAGACAAAATCTTTAGGAGAGGACAACAACCCCCTCAAGACTCCTCTTAGTTTCTTTTTCAAACACATATTAAATTTTTAAGGGCCCATACGTGCTCACATGCTACAAATATAGGATAGTTTTGAATTTACTTTCTTAGATTACATCACTAAGGAAGTTTAAAGGTTTTGTAACGGGCCCACACATGCCCGCATGTCCAAAATCTAGGATAGTTTTGAAGATTTCTTAGATTAAATCACACTAGGGAGTTAAAGGATTGGTAAGGACCCACATGTCCACATGCTAGTTCTCTAGGGACTTTAAAATTTCGCAAGGTTGTACCAATGACATATAGTAACTTAGGTAATCAAGACTTATAAGGACCAAACTAAGTCTGCATGCATCAAGGTGACACCTAACTTATTAAAAAATTGGCACACTTTCACTTGTTCACACACAAAGCCACTACTCACTCACATAGTTTCATCTAGAAATCGTGGAGGTTAAAGTAAGTTTCCTCCAAAGGGATTTTGAAATGCCCCACCCTTTCCTTAACGAGACTATCCACTTCCACTTAATTTCAATGAGATTGGTTCACACCCCCAATCTCTCAAACAACCACATCTAATTTTTTTCTAAAAACTCACTAAGTTTTCCTCCAAAAGAGGTGCCAAAAGAAATTTTTAGTCTAGGTAGGATCTCTGGGATAGGCATCCAAATAACTCCCCATTATCTGGTTCTCACATCTTCAAACAATAGAAGTTGAAAAATAGGGAACTTTTAAATCCTCCAAGTCAAGTGTTCCTACACCATAAGGCAATGAGATACCCGTGAAGGGTCAAAGGCTGAGGTTCGATTGTTTTGTGAGTCCCCCCTTGAGGCACCCACCTCTTGGATGGGATCCAGCCCATGACCCATTTCTGAGGCCAAAAATCTAAATGCTGCACTTTGACTGAGGTACCTAGTGACCAAATTTTAGAACATCTACCCAGGTGGAAATTGTGGGCTGCAATTGCACCTTGATTGAATTTTGTGTGGCTATTGGGAAATATCTCTAGTTCTTTTGGGATATGCACCCTCTACCCCTCATTATAACTTATTACTTCATCCTTCACTAGTTCCTCTTTCGATGGATTCAGACCCCATTGTTGAGTGTTATTGGAAGGTCCAGTGCTATTTGAGAGGAAGGGCGTTATGTCTTTTAGGACATGAGCACTTGTTTTTCTTTGTTTTCCCACGTAGGCAAAATCCACTTATCCACATATATGCTTCTTTATCAATTGATTTTTTGTATGATGCCCTTGTGATTACATACGATTGTGAAATATATTTTGAAGGTCCAAAAGTTATAGAAAAGACTCTTTTTCATTTATTTCTCTCATCACCATTTGCACACATCCACTTTGCTAGTCTAACATCATAGGGGACCCACTGAATCCCTGTTGTTCCAGATGATTTCTCAATCTCCCTCTTATTCTAGGGGGAGTTCCTAGTCTTTCCAACTCATCGGCTCCACCTTCTCACACCCCTGTGAGTGCTAATGTCTTGGGATCATATTTTCTTAGTTCCACTTTACTTGGGTCCATTTCCCAAGGTCAACCGTCCACTCTCTCTCCTTTACACGAAAGCAGAGGGAAAACGTCTTCCCAAGGGGGAAGTACAAACCCACCTAGCCCCCCTCACAGGTCAGGTACAAAAAACACTAACACCGTGGCTGGAACTAATCCTCCACCACCACCCCAGATGCCATACTTGGCTTCCCTCAACATACTGTATTTGAATAAGATCACCAATGATCCTATATTGCACAACCCCACATGGCCTACAATGCCCACCAAACTCCCTTCAGACATCCCCAAGTTTGAAGGAAAAGTGGGAGACAACCTGACCAACCATATCATGACCTTCCAATTATGGTGCTCTTCAAAAAACATCATGGATGACTCCGTCCGATTGAGGTTATTTCAACACACACTCACTGGCCCATCATCCAAGTGGTATGTAGAAGAAAAATCTGACAATGGTATTGAACTACTCTCAGAGTTTAAACGAATCTCCTCCACACACATCGCTAACCACATTCACGAATGGCATCGGCGATGTAGTCTATGCAAAGCTGAAGCCACCAAGAAACAATGCCTCAATTGGTTTCTCAAATCACTTGTTTCCCTCCTTGCCAAGGATGTGGCCACCACCTTCCCCCAGTCTGAAGAGGAAGCCATTGAAAAGGCTCAACAGTTTGAACTTGTTTATTCATAGTTAGGATACTTATATATGGTATTACCTAACACCCCGAGACCTGTTCCATTCATCTAGGACAAACCTGAGATGTCTCACTCCACAGATGGATTGATTGGTACCACAACACACCACAATCTATACCCCCCACAACCAACTACATATGGTACACCTCCATATCCACCAGTATATGGTGGAAATCCTTACTACCCCCCTCCCCCTTATAAAAAACCATACCCTATTTCCCTCCCTCCACCCATAAGTGGACCCCCATCGGCACCCATGATGCACCCGGCTATTCAACCTAGTTCTAGAAACACCTCTCCCTTTGTTTACACCCTAAGCACTAGTGAAAGTGTCGTGCCTTCCTATGTACCTTACGGATCAGTGCAACAACATAATCTGTTCTTCCCATTTCCTAGTCCTACCCAGCCCATTGCTTCTCCACAAGGACAACCACATGTTGGGGTTAACTTTGTTCAGACATATCCCATTCAACAAGTCCACAATTTCAAACAACTGAATACGAAAAATACGGCCCATCATTCGAATAGTGCCAAAAAGAAAGGAAAAAACCGAACAATAATAATCCAGGACCAGGAGAGAATCACCCCCAACAGAACCAACCTGTCGGGGGCAACCAGAATCAGGGGAACCAGAACCCCCAAGGGGGAAATGATAACAAAATCCAAGGGAAAAATAAAAACAATATTCAAACAAACTTCCCTTGTGCCCTTTGCGGTAAGTATGGCCATTGTACTCACCATTTCCCTCAAATTGATGACTTTAAATGGATGAAAGAATCTGGAAATGGACCACGTTCCACAACACTGCCTACCCCTCTTAGGCCTCATAATAATATGTGCAGCAACCATCCCCAGCCATGCTGCAAAACCTAATTCCACACCAAGGGGTCATGAACACCCAACAGGATATGCAACCTGCCCCACCACAGATGGGACGATATCCAAACCCGGGAACTTCTGCAGATCACACTATACTCCTCACTAGCAAGGAAGAAGTTCTTCTACAAACACACAGTTGTCAATACAACACACCCCTTGAACCTGCTTCCACTACCTCGGAAGTAACCCCAATCACAAGTGGACCATCTTTGATGATTCCACTCCCTAATATTGAGATACCCCTTCGTATTCCTCGCATCCCATTGTGACAAATTGTCAACAACCCTCAGGCTAGGGCGGCCCACAATTATAGTCTAAACGATGACTTGGCACAGTCTCCTACTGCCATGTCAATTTTAGAAGTCCTTCAAACCTGTCCTACTCAACAAAAGTCATTAATTTCTACCCTGGGGGAATTGGATCCTGCTGACACACGACTCATCACCTTTGATATTGATAGTGGGGAACCCTGTCTCCCTGCTCTGGTAGATTTCTAGATATCGGTTAAAATCTAGAACATCAGAGTTCATCACTGCATCATTGATGAAGGTGCCTCCACATGCATCATGTCCAAAATAGTATGGCAAAAACTTGTCTCCCCCGATCTTATACCATCCGCCATCACTCTCAGAGCTTATGATGGATGCCCATCCTCTCCTGAAGGCCTCTTTCAAAATTTCCATGTTGAAGTTGGGGGCAAGACTATCCTCATTGACACTGCAGTTATAGACGCTCCGCTCGATTACAACATATTGTTCAGATGTAGCTACATGTACACTATGAAGGCTGTGGCCTCTTATTTGTTTCGCACAATGATGTTCCCCCACAACGGGAACATCATCACCATCGACCAAGTGTCACATTATGATCCCAACCCTTCCTCCAACATCAATAACATATTACCTTTCTTCCACACTAATTTGGATGCCTACCCACTCATCGAGATGGGTCCTGGAATTTTCAAAGACCCATCGTTGCTAGAGACATACCATGGAGCACCACCGCTCATACATCCCTTAGCACAAGCCTGTGTCATCTCATCCAATGGAATAGAAACAAGAGATACCCTTCCTCCCACAGAGGATTCCTTACTATCAGACGTCCCATTCGTCGCAGATCTCCTTCCTCAAGAATTCCTTGAAAACTCTTTCTCTCCACCTGTTCCCGATTTCACCCTCCCCCAGGGCCACATATCGGTTTGGGAGACAGTCCCCAAAGCCATTACTCAAATCCCCTTATTTTACCCCCCACTAGGCATACAAGCCTTCCAGGTAGCTACAACACTTACCCTTCCCAATATGGTGCTGGAAATCCTAGCATGGTATCTACATCCACCTGCAATGGTCCCTCAACAGTCCGTCCCTCCCCAAACTGAAGGAATCCTGATGCAGATTCCAATACTTACTCCAACCACACCACCCTCACCCCCACTCACTAGCACCATTACTACAACTGGGGGTAGACTGAAGAAGAAAGAGCCCACTGCTCCACTTCCCCCATGAGTTCATCCCCCTTGCGCACTATGTGAGAAAGATAGACACCCCACCAATAAATTCCTATCTCTTCTCAAGATAAGCAATTTAATTCAACTCCCTCGGGCAACGACACCACTTGTCACTTCCTCCAGTACTACCACTGCATCCCCTATTACAGGTAGCAAAGGGATGTGGACCAAATTTGTGTGTGACATCTATTTAGAGTATAGCCATTACACCTACCATTGCCCAACGTTACCTCAATTTCGGCTGACGCTAACGACAGTCTACTAGAGATTTCAGCAAGAACCCCTTCCATCTGCATCATCTCAACCACATTTCACTAACATCCACTA
>JASDQU010684415.1:46157-59147 GCA_032191745.1 Picea mariana
TATATATATATATATATATACATATATATATGTTGATCAATATGCCATCAATGTTTACAAAAAATAATACATGTCCAACATCCATAGGTAGGTGAACCACCTCACCCCTATAAGTACAAAATCAGTGTCACAAGACCATATAAGAAATGGGCTCGCAAGCCTATATAAATACAAACATACGTATACAGAGGAGAACATGGTGCCTCTAGAGGTCCACCACCCGGTCCTCTCTCTGGAGGAGGTGCCCCACCATCTAGGGGTCCCTTGGGCCCTAAGGAAACTGCCCAGTCATCATCGCCCTTGCTACAACTGCTCTACATATCAAGGTCCGTGACTCTGCTGGAAGGCCCACACACTGTTCCAAGACTCCCTCATCCTAGATCCGAGTCCACATGCCCTTCGACACTCCCTGTAATACCACCTCTAATCGACAGCGAAAATCATCAAACTCTTCGTCGGCCCTCGCTAGAGGAGCATGTGACGACCCTACACCTGGTTCATCATATCGGTGCCTCCTGTCAGATCTCTCATCATCGGTTGGCCCCACACCAACCTCGTCCCTCCGTCGTATCTCCTCTGCCCGCGGTGGTCTCATAGGCCCCTGACAAGTCGATGCTCTGATCAACTCAACCTCTCGTCTGCGAGGTCCCACATCTTCAGTCACAACAAAAAAAGTGACAGCATCAACATCCATCCATACGTAAAACATATGCTATTCTATCTAAAAATCAAACCATCACATAAATCAACATACCTCTATGGTCGAACACCTCTCCAGGGGGTAGCACCATATCTAGGTCCTCCTGGAAGTCCACCCACTATACAAGTATCAGAGTATGATCTGTGGCATCTAACGCCACACCCATGCAACCTCGACTGTAAAGTAATGACCACCCTCCCCACCCCTATGATGAACCAAAGTCGTCACCCACCTCCTTAGTCATGACACTCGCACACCAAGTGCATCCAATAGAACCTTGGGCACAACATCGACACCCTCTCCAAAAACCAAGATACCAAGATCGACCCAAAGGAAAAATCCCCTGAGTCCACAAATCAACACCTATTGAGCTGCCCCACCATCTTGGCATGTAGCATCAACCCCAAGCAAAGTTCTCACTCCTTAGTGCCCTCTGCATGATCCTCAACTGACCACCACTAATCCACTAAGTAGCAAGAGACCCATAAACCCTCACAATCATCAATGCAATTCACCAATGCACAAGGTCGTCCATCACCCCTATCCTCACCATGGAGCCTGACATGAAGTCCTCTCCACTACAATAGGTTCGGGCCAAGATAGCCAACTATCCATCCCCGGGTAACACGGGCTCCGCTGATAGCAGAGTTCCCTGAAAAGGGAGCCTAGTAAAAAAATACACATCCTCCATCATAGAGAATGTGAGATGCTCACCTCGTACAATGAAGCAATGCAAATCTGGGTAGCGGGTACTCTTGTGCTCACACCAGTGAACCCTAAAAAAACTTTACCAACCCACAGGCTACCAAAGGGCCCTATATAGTTGGCTCCTCATCTCTCACCACCTCTCTTAGGTGCACCCAATCCCTCTCCCTCCAGTGTAATGGAATCATCAACTAGTCACCTACATCCACACATACAATATTTGATCATCCATCACAACCCATAAAACCGCCAAAATTTCCAAAAAAAGATAAGTTTTTACACCCCTCAGCTTTGCCTCAAGAGCGTGGATTTTTTCCCCACAGGTGTGCATATATGCCCGCCTGTTCATCCCATAGTTGTGCACTCATGTGCGACTATATGATTGTTGGTGATACAGGGGCACACACATGCGCCCGTGTCACACACACAAATGCACCGTCCAATGTGCCTGTTCGCTACACAGTGGCACATACATGGGCAACTGTCAAGATCACAACCACACACGCATGCACAGTTGTGCTTCGACCAGACGTGCACCCAATTCGCGCTCGTTTTTCCCATCCAGGCGCCCCTGTGCACGGCTGTCCAAATTACATCCGTGCACTCATGCGCATGAATCATTCAATTGTCCATGCATTGGGGGGAACACCCTCACAAAATCCTCCTGTACGACCATTCGTACAGCCCTGCCTGAAAAAGAAATCCTAATTACTATGCAGGAGGATACGACCACTAACCTATCACTCACTACTCCTGGATCAACTGGCTCAATCTCCTGGAATATCCAAATCTCCTCTAAAACCTCTCATCCACTCATTGAGACAAAAATTACAAATGAGGTGGCATTGTGTGCCCTACAACTATATATAATCCATTTTGCCACACTTCCATGCTCAATTACAAGAGATTTGGTCATCTGTTTTTTTATCCGTCTTCAGCCACGAGATCAGGATCTTGCCCCCTACACAATCACATCCCCTGGGTCACCATCCATCCTCGGCCCTGGAGGACGCATTTTTCTCACATCCTTCTTAGGTATGCCTTCTTATACTCACAAGTTATTGAATTACTGTTATATGTTCTTTATCTTCAGATATTGTTCATGTCGGGTATTCGATTTTCATGTGTGCAGGTACTTGGTCATCATACATCAACACTACCCCTTCAGGTATATCATCGATACTAGCATGTAATCATTCCCTCTGAATATCAATTGCATATCCCAGTCACACCCTCCGATCTTTGCCTCTAGGATCCCCCCATCTGGCTCTGCAGTACTCACACCTCCGCTGTATTTTCAGTACTGTCAACCGATAACACTCTCTCCTACATGATTTGTCCCAATTATATTCCCCTCTGGCACTTTGACACTCATGTTGTTTTCAACCCATAGGGTTGGGAGTCCCAATAGTCTTCCATTCTCGAGAATCAGCCGCATGCTCCTTCTCCTCATTTTTCTAGCTTCCCCACAATGGACTCCTAGGTAATCTCATTATGGTCCTCATTTAACTGCACTTCTGCAATATCATTAACCCTCCATTTCATCCACCATCAGTTTGTCCATCTGTATATTGTCCTCCATTCATTTCCCTGATACAAAAACCCACCTATGGGGCCCCCACCCTCCACCTATTTTCCTAGCAACTTGCGTCGTCACCAACCAAGCCATATTGCACTGGGGCATCCATTTATATATATGCACAGTTATCCCAACTTATTCTTTATTCATTTGGTAATTGTACAAAACATTTGTTTCTCGCATTTACATAGCTTTCAGATGTCGCCTTTAGCAGCCTTCCTTTTCCAGCAAAGAAACCCTTGGCGCCCTTGTTTGGGGCATTTTTCACCTCCTACCCTTAATGGCATTATCCATAAACCCCGAGTATATTACAATACATACACCTTTTGATCTCTGCATTTGTCCATTTTGTCACACCTTTGGTCCAGTTCACCCATGCCTAGTTATCCCCTTGATGTTAGGTTCAGTTTCACGGTTGTTGCCACTCATCCTTTACATATATCCCCAACCAAGGGCAGTCTTTAGTCTCACCACTCCTTGAATTCGTTCATGTTCCTCATCATTTCCTGATCTTATCTAGTGGATTTCACGAAGCCCTTTGCTTCTTGGAGGCGTGCCTCCCTATCTGTTGACCTCAACACAGTTTCCAGATGGATTATAGTATCTTGACTCTCATTACCTTCACAATGAGGAGTCTTGGATGGCACAGAGAGAACCATCATTTCTCTCTTCCATCATTATCCCCCACAACATTTGACTTCAACACTTTATCATGTTGCGGTGGGTCTTACTTTGTGACTATTACAGTTGTTTTTATATTTTCCGAAGACCTATGAAAATTGTTAGGCCATCCATGCCTGCAAATCCTCGACACTTCTTATAGGTGTCATCGCCTCTTTTCAAAGTTTTTTCACCATCAAAATTGCCCTCTTCCATTATCAACATGCCCCTGAGGGAACTACAGTCATATACACCAACACACTACTTTAGTTACTGTATTACACATTTTTGAGTTACATGACACGAGCATGGAGCATGCCTGCCTCATTTGTACACAGTTTTATTTTTCTACACCTTGTGATAGGCTTGGGTCCTACAGGTTCCCCTCTCCCTCCAATGGGTATCTCTTGAAACTCCCCTCAAAAATCTTTCTTACACAGGTACTCTTAGTAGAAGAAACATTGATGTATTTCATCTATACACATGCTCCTAACCTCATACATCAGGGGGCATCTGTTATCACTGAAATTTCATCTGCAAATGGTTATAGGAATCCAGCATCTCCAAACACCTATTAGTTCACCCATGGCCCAAAAATGTATTTCCAAAGGGCTCAAAACTATACAAATGGTTATAAAATCATCATGCACTCAGAATACAAAGGAAGCGCGCGCATGTGCTCCAATCGTNAATTTCATCTGCAAATGGTTATAGGAATCCAGCATCTCCAAACACCTATTAGTTCACCCATGGCCCAAAAATGTATTTCCAAAGGGCTCAAAACTATACAAATGGTTATAAAATCATCATGCACTCAGAATACAAAGGAAGCGCGCGCATGTGCTCCAATCGAACATGCTATAAAAACGCACATGCGCCCGATTCATGAATGTGGACGCAAAAAGCTGTGCATACCTCAGAACGACGCATTTATGATTTTGGTCATCCTTCCACCCACTTCTAGTTCATCTCCCAAGTCGATTTGACACCCAAATCCGAGTTGAATCTAAGTGTGGGGCTGGTTAAAGACCTAAGGGTGCCCTAAAGAGCCCCTTGTTCACACTAAAGACTGGTTGAATAATGCCTCAAATATTTGCTATAAAAAGAGCCCATGGGTGCACTACATTTTCAAGAATTCATTTGTATTGTCATGCTACCTATATTCTCTTGGAGGATCCTCTTTCCTCATCAAGAGCATACAAGCATCATAACATTGAGCTATTCACATCACCTCTTGAGTGAATGAGCTTTGGATTTCTTCACCATTTCCTTCTAGTTTTCTATTTGTAAGAAGAGCTCAATCTTTCGGGGTTCAAGAGCCCCCCCTTGGAGGAAGAGGGGACCCATAAGTCTCCCTTTCTCTTTGGTGTTTTCCCACTAATACAATCTATCCATTGGTGGCATGAATGGTGTTTATTTTTTATTAGAATATCCTTATGCACTCTAGTTTAGTTTCTTTTATTGTTTTTAGTTTAATTGTTTGTTTATTTCTAATGCTTGATCTTTCTAACTCTTTCACTCGCTATTGTCTTTTCCAACTAACCCAACTGGAATTGTAAGTGTCCTTCTTTTGCTCATTTAGGTGACGAAAAAGACACAACAAGTAGGAAGAGGGGTGTACATGACTTTCTTCTTAGTGACTTGTTTAGCATTGATGGAGGCAGTGCAGGACCTAATAGACTTTTTGACGTCCTGTAGAATGTTTGACTAGTAGAAATTCTTATGTAGTACTTCCACAGTATTTTCCATGCCAAAATTTCCTGCCATCTGACTATTGTGAGCTTTCCAATTCAGCCTCGCACAATCGCTTGAAGGAACACAGAGCTGAACCAGATTACATAACCATTCGTCTTGAATATGAAAGTCAATGGCATTCGCGCTTGTGCCTATTATCTGGTAAGTGGTAGTGAATTAAGAATTACTCTTGTAGAGTTGGGGCCACTGGGATGCCTTATGGCCACAGGAGTGGAGAATTTTGGTTAAGGTTGCAACTAGAGGTTGACTGAGGTAGTCAACAACACGATTGGGGCTCCTTGTCTTATATTTGATGTTGAGATGCAACTACTGCAAGTATGCAAACCACTTTTGATTGAAGTCATTATGTAATTTTCCTTGTTTCTACATGAACTACAAAGGATTTTGATGAGTGTGGATGACTTTATCCTTCGCAAAAATGTAGTGCATCCATTTTCGACATGCTTGAACAATGGAATACATTTATTTTTCATAAGTGGGTGCTTACAAATGACATCTGATAGTGTCTCACTATGATATGCCACTGGATGACCTTTCTGAGTGAGAATTTCTCCCACAATATAGTCTGAAGCATCGATCTCAATCTCAAAATGTTGTTGCAAATAAGGTAAGGATATTACTGGATATGAGCACAATTGATGTTTCAAATCATCGAATGCTTACTTTTGTGACTTCCCCCACACAAACGTTTCCTTGTTGTTACATAATGTTTCACCTGTAGATAGTTGAAACTTTCCTTTGATTACTAGACCCCTATACCAAGACAAAAACAATACAAGTGGACACTAACATCCCTTTAAACTTATCTTAACCAATCAAAATGACAAGGAGAGAAAGGATATGATGAACATGTTTCGATGTTTTTCTTTGATTATCCAATCCTTGGGCTTGATCTCCAAGATCCTTGGTGTAAATTGAGATATGCAATGGAAAACAAAGGAAAACAACTATATCCTACTCTACAATATTATATACTACAAGTTTATCGATGAATATTAAAGAAACAATAGAAAATAAAATGTAACAAGACATAAACTTGAAGGAAATAGGCCAAGTATATATTGATTGGAAAGCCAAAAAGAGGCACTTAAAAAGAATGTATGATGATGCAACACTTCTCCAAGCTCTCGTCATCTATCCCTTGCATGAATCTTGACATCAAAATCTAGATGCTTCCTCCAAAAGCAAAGGTTTGATACCTCCATTGTTCCTCCTTTCACCTTGGAAATACCTTCAATATATAGGCTTGAGAGGCACAACCACCATGAGAAAATGAAGGATATGGTTTAGGATATGTATTCTTAGTTTTGGCTCATATCCTAAGGTGAATCCATAACATGGGGGTCGAACATAACCAACCTCATCCCAAGAGAGTTGGCCCATAGAATAAGGTGGAGAATCCCCGAATTCTCTCCAACAAGACTAGAGCTCCCCTGAAAGTAGACAAAATATGCCATCCTATAGAGTGGTGATCCTATAACATGGCTAGGGGGGTGCCATTCCATGAAGGGGCCCTCCACCAACATGGCTAGGGGGCAACCACCCTTCATAAATTCCTAAACAATGGTCAATTTTTCCAAGAAAAAGGTGTGTTTTGACCTTGAAATGATGGGTTTATTCCTCTAATATGAGTTATGGGTAATGGAAAATGTCTTTCATGGTGTCGATGGGTTGTGAAACTCGACAAAGTAAATGTGACACTAGGTAAGGTGCATACAACACTTGCGACAGTGTATGCGACATTTAACAAGGTGCATACATCACTTTGCGACACTTGTGATACTTAGGGTGAGAAAGTCAAGTGTGAAATTTTGTAGTGTAATAGATGCCCCCTAAAGTGTGAGTTCAGAAGAGAAACTGATGGACAAAACACTTTATAAATTCCTCAATGCAAGGGTGTTGGATAGGAGAACCTGCCGGAAGCTGCAAATAATCATCAATCAATATACAAATATGTTCCATTTCTAAGGCATGCATACCTATGCTTGGAATATTAGATGAATCAAAGAATAGTGGTCGACCAATACACTACAGATCCATGAGAATATTGACTAAGGATATGGCCATTGAAGTGACAATGTGGATCCATACCTCCATCACATGAACTGATCCCAGCCACGAAAATACACAGTGGAGCTATGAGAGGACACAACATAGCCACAAATCAATACAATGTGGATCTATGTGACAATAGATATATCGGTAAGACTGACAACATGGTGATTGCATTGAAATATTTTAAATTCTCAAATGATCTCCATCACAGCCTAGGAAAATCAAATAACATAGTGATCACCCAACCTAGGGTCTTCGTCCTGATCTCGATGTGTTACAAATCTATTCATGTGAATAGATGATTTGATGTAAAACATGGTAGAAACCACTTGATTACTGGTCATTGAGGTAAATCGTTAACAAGTGCGAGTGAAATCACCAATGATGACAATGAATTTGAAGGTACCCTAGTACATTCTAGCGAATGTGAATAAATGTGTTGAGGTCGAACATTTGTGGAATCATCTGATCAAAGGTCAATGATGTAAACCTACTTTCGGAAGAGAGGATGCCTGTCATTGAGGCATGTAGGTACCAATATACTAACTGGTTTCTAAGTCTAATTCCTGGATAATGTGATGAAGTCAATAAGAACAGACTCATCAAAGGAGGGCCTTGATGTATCTCCCATCATCGACATGAAAATGACAAATTAAAGTGATGTGGGATGGTGGATTGAATGAGTATGGACTAACACAGGAAACAAAAATTGGTAATACTGCATATGGATGGTTTGAAGTGAAACTTCCCTTTAACATGACGAGGCACAAAAAGTGACATAAAAAAGATAACTCTTCGACTGGAATTTCATTGTATAGTGACACATGGAATTGGTATGACTCAAATACAAGAAGATTACCAAACTATAAGACAAGACACAAATAGGTGCCATGTTCAAGGGTGAAAATAGCTGCCATAAACGATTCCAAACAAATTGACCCACCTCCTTCAATTTTTCCCCATCCATATAGATGAGTACCTCTTTATTTTTTAATGAGATTGAGGAGGGTAACATATGATTGATATAACTCACCTTCGGTAATTCCCTCTTCACATGTTCAACAAAACTGAATAAGTAAGGGCTCGTTCATGTATGGGTCGTAGATATTGGACTCACATAGGTCCTTCAATGCATAATTTTAAGATCCGAAAGAAGGTAAAATCGATGGTTTTTCATGTTAAGAGAGTCTGAAAAGAACTTAAATATGACTTCATGGATGACTTTTTCGTAAATTTAATCTCCCAAGCCTGAAAAAAGTGTAAAACAATATAGGGGATAACTCTTCCAATCATGCTTGATTAGAGTGTTCCTTTTTCGTAATTATTCTCGTGAGGATGAAAAGGAGATAAACTACCACTCGAAATATGCCCTTTCAAACATTTTAATGAGTGTAAAAGGAAGAAATCTCACTCGACAATATTTTCATGTTTAGGGAGTATGAAAAGAGATTGAAGAAAACTTCAAAGATTTCCTTTTCTGTACATCTTTTACGAGTCCTAAAAAGAGATAAAAGTGTACTCAGTAACCTATTCTAATGTATTAATGAGCATGACAAAGAATAAATACTGAGCTTGGAACTTCCAAATGTAATTTCCAAATGTTTTGAATGGGACCCATGGATATTTGGTACTTTTTCCGCAACTGCATGATGGAATCTAGTGGATTTACTCTAGCATGATGTCATCAGGTTGGAGATGTTCCCCCCCAAGCTTCGTTTCATCCACCAATGCTTATGTTGTCATTGATTTATGTACCAGATGGAGAAAAAGAATCAACATACAAAGGTAAGTGAAAGGAAGGTTAAGTTACGAGATCTAGTGAAAGACTCGACTCAACATTTACAAGATCTGGTGAAAGACTCGACTCAACATTTACAATATCTATTGAATGAATTTAATAAACATTGATGAGATCTGGAGAATGAATAGACTCAATATTTACGATATCTAGAAAAATACTCGACTCAACAGGAGAGGCGGTTGTTTCATTTTTCCACAATCTTGAAACAGGAAAATGAATTTTTTCATGACCTCTGGGTTCGATTCCCAGACCTCTATTTCATTTTTAAACGATCTTGTCACAGAGAAGAAAACTATGCTCACAAGGTAGGTTTCAGTATTACAGAATCTTGAAACTAGAAACTATGCTTGAGGCCCTCTGTTTCATTTTTTAACGAGCTTGAAACATAAACAAGAAATATACTCCAACATGGATTCATTTTTTAACGAGATTTAAAAGAATGAATAAATTATGCTCAAAGATCTATACTTGATCATGTCTTCCAAGAGGAAAATGCTCTGGAAGGGATACATTCCAAGGGACAAACCTTAAACATGGCTTACAAGAGATCTCCGCTAGATGGCGGAACCAGACATTAGAAGGAATACACGTCGAGGGCCACGATATGGGTATGGATATTAGCCTCTAATATCCCCATCGAAGATATCACCATGTCAACTACCATATCTAAATCATAAGAAGGGAGAGATTTCTTCTCATTCGACATTGAATGCATGGGATAGGTTACCACATAATTGACTTATGGAGGGGTGGATGTCGCTTGCATATAAGGACCATTTAGGGATGTCGTATGGTTGACCATCATATGTGGGATAATGAATGAAAGTTGATCTATGGTCACTATGTTTCAATTGTGAGGGAAACACATCATTCGAAAGATTGTGGACACAAGAGCCTTCATAGCATAAACATAGTCTTTCCTGAAGAGAAAATTAAAATCCAAGGGGTATTGCACTACCATCACATAAATATAGACATTTTTCCCTCCTAAAGTAACAAGAAACTGAGGAAGTATCCCTAAATATTGACTAGTCCTTTTTTTAAAATCCAAAATATTTTGAGTCACCGATGCAAGTTGAGGAGAACCTAAATCTTTCCAAGCAATGGAGGATAAAATACTAACTAATGCACCTTCGTTAAAAATATTCTAAGGAACGTCCCTACCAAAAACATGAACAATTATTTGGAAAGGTATATAGGAAGGGAGATGATATTCCGGTCATGCACCCCAATCTAAAATAATGGACTCATTACTCGGAGGGGGTTCCATTGGGATAGGTGAAGTGCCACATGTTCTATAAGAATCCCTAGAAACAAGAAAAACCTAAGTGACATCCTCACTCTTCCTTAGAGGAGTGAGATCGACCAAGGTTGGTCTTGGATCAACCACATTCACTTCACTCTCTAAGGGGAGAGTGGGATTGATCGAAGGTGAAATATAATCGATCACTTGATCATCTGGCTCAACTAGTGATGGAACCGAATGGATTACCTGATCAACCAAATTGACTGATGATGGAACTGGATTGACTAGTTCATCAACCGATGGTGGGTTGGGAGATGGAATTTGTTTCTAGAAATCAACAATTGTTTCCAACATATATGAAGCCTCGTCCATATGAGGGAAGAGGTAACTGCGGTGCATCTCCTTACATAACAATAAAGGAAATTTGAGTTTACCCTTATTAATTCCAATCTGATTATCACTAGTTGACAAGTTTTCACTAGCAGGAGATGCAACGACTGATGACATGGGTTGAGAAACCTAAGACCACACTTCTACAACCTTCAGAATACCATAGAAATCCTTAAGAAGTTGTTCTCCATTACAAATAATGAAAGGAAATTTTGTCTTGCAATGCGTCTTAGTAGACATTTTGACATTATCAACACTCCCAACATGATGAACAGTAGTTGGTTGATCACTTCCAACATGTTCTATAGTGGTTAGAATTTCCCCCCTAGCTTATTCTTCTTCTTCTTAATATTCCTTTTCTTCTTCTTCTTCTTATCCACTTGGTTACTAGCTACAAATCTTTCACTAAGAGAAGAGAAAGAATGTGAAGAAGACCCTATGGGTGAAGAAGGTAGAGGATTGACATGAGGTTGATGGTCCTAGGGTGGAGTACTTATGGACGAATCACTAGGAGGATTTACATTCAAAAGAGTGGAAAAAAACTAGACCGGTAACCCAATAGTGAGTCTGAGAAGAGTCAAAGTAGTGATATAAGGAGGACCAATGTGTCCCACAGAAAGAGAAATAAACGATATCCTGGGAAAAGGGTTTCCTTCATTGGTATTTCCAGGAACTGACTCCATAGACATAGACTCAACCTAAGGTTTTCTAGGGAAAGAAAACAACACATGCTTAAAAATGTAGGAAGCAAACCAAACAAACAAACTTTTTCACAGTGAACGTGCCAGTTGGGGATGAAATCCAATGTCACAAGATAAATATGAAAAGAGGTTGAGATAGAGTGGGTGGATCAATTATGTTGGTGACCTTCTTAACAAACTTACACCTTGGTGCAAGTTCCCTCATAGTCTATCTGTGGGTTACCCTTTAAGGATCCTGAGTAAGCTTGACCAACGTCTGACCCAGGTGCATCAAATACTCCACTTTGCCATCACCTTGTGTATGAAACCTAAAGATAAAGGTCACTAATGCTACCAACTCGTAGTCAGCCTCTGGGTGGGTACAATCAACATTCAGGATCAAACGTATGGGTAGGATATCAAGTCCAAAATTATTCTATAGGAATAAAGACAAGAGGACTGGTAAAATCCAGAGGACCTTGAATGGATTCAAGATTCATGAAGCATCAAGACTTAATGAAAGCAATTGATTCTCAAGAATAACCCCTAATATATGATCATTCATATACAATTGGTTAAGATTTGGAGGGGTAATCTTCACTTCTCTCCCACATGTGACCTCGTGTTTATCCCTTGTGTGAGAGGGGGTTCCCAATTATGCTTATACGAAAGTTGGATTTGTACAGTCTTTAGTGCTCTACAGTCTTTTTAGTAGTCTTGGACAATTTACTCACTTTTCCTAGTCCAAAGACCCTAATCCTGTGCTACTGTTGGTGTGCTAAAATAAATAAATGTTCTAGTTGATTTTAATGGATTTTAATCAAAGGGTTCACAAAGATAAACATGATTTGTAAGAGACTCTAATCCAATAAAATGCAAAAGAATGATATGCAATTCGTTCTTTTCAATGAATTCTATGTATGACAAGGAGAAGATTTATATTCTTCTTAACACAACCAAACACTCAAAACAATGCAACTTTCAATTTTTGGTATCAATATGATGCCAACCTACCGAGTAAATGTTTCTGAAAACTGAAATGCACATGCAAAACTAGCTCTTTTTCCAAATAAGTACCAAAACAAATTGCCTAATGAGTGCAAAAGGTTTCTTTGTTTGATTATGTATGCAAGGAGATATGCAAAATTTTTCGCTTCTTAACTTTCGAATGAAATGAAATAGATATATGTTTGACAAAAAGAAATACAAGGAAAAAACGAAATCAAACCAAGTGCACTAAAAATTATGAGAACTAAAAGAAAACAAGTAGGGGATAACTTGTTCGATCAAGAACTCAAAGATGCAAAAGAGAAAGAAGACAGGCATGCATGAAAATCCTCAAAACATGAGAAACAAGAAATAGTGTTCAAGATAGGGTTGTGGCAAACAAGAGAGTCCTAATCATCCAAAAAAGAGAAA
>JASDQU010684415.1:59167-70136 GCA_032191745.1 Picea mariana
TTAATATTCCTTTTCTTCTTCTTCTTCTTATCCACTTGGTTACTAGCTACAAATCTTTCACTAAGAGAAGAGAAAGAATGTGAAGAAGACCCTATGGGTGAAGAAGGTAGAGGATTGACATGAGGTTGATGGTCCTAGGGTGGAGTACTTATGGACGAATCACTAGGAGGATTTATGTTCAAAAGAGTGGAAAAAAACTAGACCGGTAACCCAATAGTGAGTCCGAGAAGAGTCAAAGTAGTGATATAAGGAGGACCAATGTGTCCCACAGAAAGAGAAACAAACGATATCCTGGGAAAAGGGTTTCCTTCATTGGTATTTCTAGGAACTAACTCCATAGACACAGACTCAACCTAGTTTTCTAGGGAAAGAAAACAACACATGCTTAAAAATGTAGGAAGCAAACCAAACAAACAAACTTTTTCACAGTGAACGTGCTAGTTGGGGATGAAATCCAATGTCGTAGGATAAATATGAAAAGAGGTTGAGATAGAGTGGGTGGATCAATTACGTTGGCGACCTTCTTAACAAACTTACACCTTGGTGCAAGTTCCCTCACAGTCTATCTGTGGGCTACCCTCTAAGGATCCCGAGTAAGTTTGACCAACGTCTGACCCAGGTGCATCAAATACTCCACTTTGCCATCACCTTGTGTATGAACCCTAAATATAAAGGCCACTAATGCTACCAACTCGCATTCAGCCTCTGGGTGGGTACAATCAACAGTCAGGATCAAACGTATGGGTAGGATATCAAGTCCAAAATTATTCTATAGGAATGAAGACAAGAGGACTGGTAAAATCCAGAGGACCTTGAATGGATTCAAGATTCATGAAGCATCAAGACTTAATGAAAGCAATTGATTCTCAAGAATAACCCCTAGTATATAATCGTTCATATATGATTGGTTAAGATTTGGAGGGGTAATCTTCACTTCTCTCCCACATGTGACCTCGTGTTTATCCCTTTTGTGAGAGGGGGTTCCCAATTATGATTATACGAAAGTTGGATTTGTACAGTTTTTAGTGCTCTACAGTCTTTTTAGTAGTCTTGGACAATTTACTCACTTTTCCTAGTCCAAAGACCCTAATCCTATGCTACTGTTGGTGTGCTAAAATAAAAAAATGTTCTAGTTGATTTTAATGGATTTTAATCAAAGGGTTCATGAATATAAACATGATTTGTAAGAGACTCTAATCCAATAAAATGCAAAAGAATGATATGCAGTTCGTTCTTTTCAATGAATTCTATGTATGACAAGGAGAAGATTTATATTCTTCTTAACACAACCAAACACTCAAAACAATGCAAATTTCAATTTTTGGGATCAATATGGTGCCAACCTATCGAGTAAATGTTTCTGAAAACCGAAATGCACATGCAATAATAGCTCTTTTTCCAAATAAGTACCAAAACAAATTGCCTAATGAATGCAAAAGGTTTCTTTGTTTGATTATGTATGCAAGGAGATATGCAAAATTTTTCGCTTCTTAACTTTCGAATGAAATGAAATAGATATATGTTTGACAAAAAGAAATACAAGGAAAAAACGAAATCAAACCAAGTGCACTAAAAATTATGAGAACTAAAAGAAAACAAGTAGGGGATAACTTGTTCGATCAAGAACTCAAAGATGCAAAAGAGAAAGAAGACAGGCATGCATGAAAATCCTCAAAACATGAGAAACAAGAAATAGTGTTCAAGATAGGGTTGTGGCAAACAAGAGAGTCCTAATCATCCAAAAAAGAGAAACGTTTCAATGAAGACAAAAAGGATAAATACCAAGCAATCTTTGCAAACCCTAGTTGATAAAAACTCCTAAACAATCAAGCAATCTGAAATATTTACGAGACTAAGAACAGAGAACCAGAAGGAAGGATGAACCAAGGGATCTTGTTAACCCAAGGGGATCACAAATAGGAGAGAATATTGAAACTAAAATAAGGAATATGAATGAGTGTCAAATGTCAAATTCTCAATCTAAACAAAGTCAAATACAAACCAGGAGCCACTGGGAAAAAAACCTCTCAAAAGAAGACTGAGAAAAAGTAGGTAGAAAGAGGCAAAAACACCAAAACAAGGTGATTGACACCCTTATTCTCAAGG
The DNA here is from genome assembly GCA_032191745.1 of Picea mariana. Lineage (NCBI taxonomy): Eukaryota > Viridiplantae > Streptophyta > Pinopsida > Pinales > Pinaceae > Picea > Picea mariana. Next base: position 61,274 of record JASDQU010684415.1, read on the forward strand.
AGACAGAGCGCTAGTCAAGGGAATGGCACCCTGCAAGAGGCTCTGGTGGAGCAGAAAACAAATAATTTCACCCATGTATGCACTGCAGGGGAGCGCTAATCAGGATAGTGGCACCCTAGTGTGAACTGCAAGGGAGTGCCACTTTCTGTAAAAGTTCAAAAAATGGCTTTCAAAGGCTCATACTTAGTAGAGACTTATTCAATGTATCTATAAACACTTCAAGGAGGAAAAGAGAATGGAAAAAATATCATAATCAATCACCAAACAATATCTAATGATAGGCAAATGGTTTAGATGATCCTAGGAAAGACTAGTCAAAGTCCCTCCCCAATGGATTTGCCAATTTATGTTACAGAATGTTTTTTCTATAGATATATGAAACTTCCCTTGTATTATTAGACCCCTATACCAAGACATAAACAATACAAGTGGACACTATCATCCCTTTAAACTATATTAACCAATCAGAATGAGAAGGAGAGAAAAGATATGATGAACCTGTTTTGACGTTTTTCCTCGCTGCTTCCAATCCTCGGGCTCGATATTCAAACTCCTTAGAAATAATTGAGATATGTAATGGAAAACAAAGGAAAAAAATATCTCCTACTATACAATATTATATAAGACAAGTTTATCTATGAATATTAGAGTAACAGTAGACAAGAAAATGAGAAAATACACAAGCTTGAAGGAAATATGCCAAGTATATATTAATTGGAAAGACAAAAAGAGATACTTATAGACCATGAATGATGTCAGAACAACCTCTCAGAGATATCCTCGTCCAACCCTTGCACGGATATACCTCGATCAAAATAATGATACTCTGACTGATTACTTCCCTCTTCACCTTGGAAATACCCTCAATATATAGGCTTGAGAGGCACAACCACCATGAGAAAATGAAGGATATGGTTGAGGATATGGATTGTTAAGGTTTGGATCAAATCCTAAGGTAAATCCATAGCACGGGGGTTGAACATAACTAACCCAATCCTAAGAGAGATGACCCATAGAATAAGGTGGAGGATCCCCCTTTTCCCTCTAACAAGACATGCACTCCCCCTTAGTTAAACTCAACGAGCCATATTATATAGTGGAACTCCTCTAATATTTAAAGAGGGGAACCATTCCATTAAGTGGCACTCCCCCACATTGGCCAGGGGGTGCCACCCTTCATAAATTCCCAAAAAATGGTCGATTTTTCCAAGAAGAAGGTGTGTTTTGACCTTGAACTGATGGGTTTGTTCTTCCAATGACTTAGGGGTCATGGAAAGTGTATTTAATGGTGTCAAGGGGTTGAAAAAATCGACATATTTAGTGTGGCACTAGGTAAGGTGCATACAACAATTGTGAGAGTGCATGTGACACTTAACAAGGTGCATGTGACACTTAACAAGTTGCATATGTCACTTTGTGACAATTTGGGGTGCGACACTCAAGTGTGATATTTTGATGTGTAACACTTTACACCACCCTTGCTCACTTAGCTGAGCACCCATGAAATATGGGATAATCCCAGCATGAACCTATGATAAAAGTTGGCAATTCCTAAGAAACTTCGAAGATTTATTAGTGTGGTCGAGGCTGTATAGTCATGAATTACATGGATCTTGGATGGATCCACATGCACATCATGCTCATCAAAAATCTAGCCTAGGTATTGGACCCTATTCATTTCGAAGGAGCATTTTTCCAAGTTGGAATATATCTTGTGTTGTCACCGAGTTTGAAGGACCTGCTGAATACGTTGCAGATGTATGCCTAATTCTTGTTGAATATGAGGATGTCATCGAGATATATCACCACAAAATAATTGGTGAAGGGCCGCAGTATATCTCCCATCAATATGATGAAATTTGCTAGATCCTTTTTCAAACCAAATGGAATGACTAACCATTCAAAAATACCTTCTTTGGACTTGAAAGAAATCTTCCATACATTAGTTTGTTCTATTGGGACCCGGTGGTAGCAAAAATTTAGGTCAATCTTGCTGAAAACCTTGGCTCCCTTGAGCTGGTCAAGAAGGTTGTCAATTCATGGAATTGGGTACCAGTTCTTGAATGTGAGTTTTTTTGGGGCCCTATAATCAATGCATAGTATCCAAGTCCCATATTTCTTTTGTACGATTACAATTGGGCTCCCTCAGGGTGAGGACATGGGTCAGATGTACCCCTTTTAAAGAAACTCTTGGATTTGTCGCTTAATTTCCTCATTTTCCATCATAGAGAAATGATAGATTGGCCCATTGGGTAGAGGTGCATCGAGGTTTATATCGATTGAATGCTTGAAATGAGAGTGCCACGACACCCTAGTGGGTCAGGAGAATATTTCTTTGTATTCTTCCATGATATTTTCCACTTTCTTCTATTGCATGGAGAGGCCCTATGTAGAGTCCATGGATGTGGGTGCGACCTTGTATTCACTTTGAGAGTGAATCATGAAGAAGAAATTTTTTCTGTTCTAGGAAATAACCTTCCTGCATTGCTTAGAAGAGATCAAATAAATAATGGTAAGTGGAGCTACGTCTAGTATCCTATACAATTTTCTACCCAAAGTAATAATAACACTACAAGGTCTAGACTCATATACAACATGTTGTTTCAATAAATATGATTTTCCTAAAAGAACATCACAAATTCAAGGGGATAAATATCACACAATACCTCATCATTTAACGACTTGTTTCTATAGGGAAGGAGACATCGTTGGTTGATGCGGAAGTATATTCCTTGAAAGAGCCACTCAATGCTGTAGGGTTATGGGTGTGGTGTCTTCATAAAATTCAACCGCTTGACAAACTCTGCTCAGATCAGGTTATTTTGACTTCCACTATCAATAATGAAATTTAATGGAGCACCCTTCACCGATATCTATGAGTGAAAAAGGTGTTCTCTTTCTCTGGTTCCTTTGGTTCACTTGGTTGGACCTTGGTGGCAACGAGAGTGGAACTAAGTTCTGCATCAATTATTTGCTTGCCTTTTTCTAAATCTGATTCAGAGTTAAAACTATAAATTTCGATGAACCTGCACAGATAGATCTAGCTACAAATAATATATGCATGATTTGCAGAGAAAAGAGAAAACATGGAAACAAGAGAGTGAGAATCAAATAATTTGCATTAACTGAATTCCACACTTAAAGAGTGAATACTTTACAATACATATAATATACATGAGTAACTAATACGCCATATTAGTGATCTAGAGAGATCTAGAAACTCAGTCACAAAAACTGGAGTGAGCTACCACCTAGTCCTAGTTAACTGATCCATGAAATCATCAGTTAACTGAGACACATGTGTGGAAGTGAGAGAGACATGCAAATGTTGGTGATAAAATTGAGGTTTCCATGCATGAGTGACTTCCACTAGTCTAATTGAGTGTAACTGAGTGTAAATGACTCTAAACTAAAGAGGAACGCGCTATTTTGTAGGGGAATACTCTCTATAGACAATATTCTCATCTAAGGAATCATTCTCAACATTGGACTATCAAACTTAGGAAAATAATTCTAGGTGAGTGTGTAATGTCTCCAACACCCCCCCTAAACACTACTAGGGTGTACATGATGAATGGGTCTCGAAAACAAAGGCCATGTTAGGTACACATTGTACAATGCATATAACAATGAAACAGTAAAAAATAAGGAAAGAGGGAAAAACGCATGGGAACCCCCCCTCAAGGTACAATGCGTAAGGAAAAACAAAAAAATGAGAAGTAACAAAAAGCAATTGTGTCCTTCACTCCATGAAGACTTCACAATTGTGAAAGTTTGTGCACGTCGAAGATTTTGTTGAATATGTATATGTTTTTAGGGATCTGATGAAGTATATGCACCGATGAAGAATATCCAAGTGAAGTTTGGATTAAACTTTGAAAATCGTAAGGTGGTTTTTGTAAAAATGCTGAAAATTTACAGATTTTAAAATTCTAATAAATTCACTTCCCGGACTCCGTTTCAAACGATATTTTTTTTTGAAAATGGGTATTTTTCCAAGAAGAATTCAAATATCCATTTTTTTTCTAAAAAATCTTCTCAGAAAATATCATAATTGAATCTGATGTGCGCGATCCCATTTTTTTCTCCCGAGATGCATGCATGGCGCATGAATTTTTTTTTGCATGTGAATCTTGAGATGCATGCATGATATCTTTTGTATGAAATTTAGAAAAAAAATCTGAAATGGAGTAGACATCATCTTCAATTAATGGGACAAGAATTTGTGCAAATACTGGTGCAGAAGACTCTTCAGAATAAGAGGCTTGATCTTGTGATGGTTTCTCTTCTAGATCTATCTTTTGAATCTCCTGCATGAAATTTTCACAATATTATTTATTCCTGAATAGAACCTCCAATATGGTCCATAATTCATTTGGATTTTAGTCTCATGATTCATCAAATACTTGGTGGAGAATTCAATAGAAATAGACAAGAAGATACATCCTATGGACATATCTTGTCTATTAACAAAGTTGTTTTTCTCATCGATGGAATCATGCTCTACTCCCATTGCCATAGTTATTTGGTACAAGCCTCTGCATTTGAGCTCAATCATAATTTGTTTCTTCCACTCCAAATAGTTATGAGGCGTGAGAAGTATTGCTAGAAAATAATCCATCATTTATGTGTTCTTCAATCTCCAATACCTGGAAAAAGAGTATGGTGTATATTTTTCCTAGAAATCCATCGTCTCTGATACCATGTAAATGTGGATGAACCTACATAGATAAGATCTAGATAGCAATAATACATACACAGTTTGTATAGAAAAGAGAATAGATGGAAATGAGAGTGAGAATCAAAGAATTTGCATTAATTGAGTTCCACACTCAAAGAGTGAATAAATTACAATAGTTATAAGCTACATGGGTAACTAATGCACCATAGTAGTTATATAGAGAGATATAGACACTCACTGACAGAAAATGGAGTGAATTTCCACCTAGTCCTAGATAACTGATCCATGAAATCATCAGTTAACTAAGACACATGTGTGGAAGTGAGAAATACACATGCAACTATTGGTGATAAAATCGAGGTTTCCATGCATGAGTGACCTCCACTAGTCTAAATGAGTGTAACTAACTCTGAAATGAAGAGGAACGCCCTATTTTGTAGGGGAATATTCTCTAGAGAGAATATTCTCATCTAAGGAATCATTCTCAACATTGGAATATCAAACTTCGGAAAATAATTCTAGGTGACTGTTGAACATCTCCAATAGGAACTTTCCTTTGACTTTGAGGCTTTCATCTCACCCACCAAAACTTCTTCAAGTGACATTCATCGATGTTATGTGATGGGACTTCATGGAATTCACACCACTTCCCAATGTTTTTCTTCGTCTTATCATTACCCTTCATTGTTTGCAGGTTGGAATGGTTGTCCCGAGGGGGTCCATCCTTTCTCTGTAATCGTTTCTATGTGCTGGGGCTACCTTTTCACTACTTCTACTATGAGGAATTTGTATATCCAAACTCTCGCTTCTTTTGTTTAAATTTTTGCTCAATTTTCATAAGATATTGATATGTCATGCCCAATGATGACATGTACAGAAACTCCATTTTTGTTTGGATATATCTATGTAGATAGCTTCGGTACTTGAGCACCAGATGTTATTCAGAGTCCTTGATACCCATCTTGGTGCACAAGGTATGGAAGATATTTTTGAAATATGTTACTTTCTAGTCCCTTTCTTGATGTAGTGTGGTCCATCTTCTATATTGGTCATCATAGCTTCCAACAAGGTAGTATTATTCCTTAATAGAATCCCTGAAAGAATCCCAAGTGGGGGCGACCACAAATATTTCATTTTCGTCAGTGGCCCTTTGCTTAGAGTAGGTTTCCCACCAATCCTTGACATGGGGGATAACCTTAAGGAGTGCAAAGGTAATATTTTCTCTATCGAAAAAATTATGGATCTAAAAGTACCCTTCTATAAGATTCAACCATCTATATACAACATCTGCATCTATATGGCCTTCAAATAAGGGGATATAAAAATTTACTTGTACCTTGAAGGGGGTAGCATGGCCTCTTGATGAATATGCATCGCCTATTGACAATCATCAAAGGATCTGTGCACAATTTTCCATCATCTCGTTCCTTTGTCACGTGGGGGATTCCTTTAGAAACAGTTTAAAAGGATCTCCTTCTCCATCATCTCTCTTTTCTTTTTCCTTGGGAGGAAGTTGTGATCGGTGGAGATGGTCTTGCAAGGGCTCAACCAATTTGATTCCCAACTCCTTGTACCCTGACCCCATTGGGAACATGCACATATAAAAAAATAAAATTTGTTTGCTTTGATACCTTTGATATGGATTTATAAATGGAAGGAAATGGATTACATATGTATAGCAAAGAAATACACAGAGGTATGGTAAAAATTGACTTCTATTAATAGAGAGAATATGATGAAACTATAAAAATGCAAACTGAAACAAACTTGCTTGAATGGTGCCAAATTATCTCTTAGAAGAGATGTGACGACTATGCTCATTAGCAAGAAGATGGTTACAATGAGTCTCTAAAGGTCTTTTTAACATAAATCATAAAGGATAAAACCCTAAACATCCAAAAACCTAACACTGGGAGATGAAGCGTGAAACATCATGTGGGATCTGATGGTGTAAGTTAGTACATCAACTTCCTGAGATCATAAAGTTTGCATATAATCTCCATTTTAGGTGCATGATAGATCATTAGAAAGAACTATCCGAGGAACATACTTGTTTCCATCACACTTTGGATAAAGCCTATAGTTTGACTATGCCACACCCCAAAAAACGTTGGTTAGGGCCTCAAAATGACCACAAAAGTTTAGGACCTGAAAAACTAGGAAAAATGACAAAATGGAAATTGTTATTTAATCCAGTGGAATAGGTGGGTGACCATTGATGTCCACCTAGATTGGGTTTCGAGACTCAAATATGACTCACACAAAGAATTCAACAACTAAATGACAAAATTGTAACCCAACTGTGAAGGATATGAAATTCTCCATCATCGTTATCATCGTATTGCGATGAGGTTTCAATGAACATGTTCATCATTCCTATAGAATCTTTGTCGGAACATTATAGAAACAATAACCAATGAAATGGGACAACATTGATTTTTTTCAAACTATGCTTCTCCAAGTCATGGACATGGCATGAGGATGAACTATAGATGTCTTAAGGAATACAATGTGCCTTTATGACTCCCAAACCATGCATAGGGTCTAAAAACACCACATACGACCTATAAATGAAATATTTGGCCTATGTGTCATATTGGCACCATTACAAGGTATTATGAACTATAAATGACTCTTAAGGTTTTGTACATGGTATATGGATTAAAAAAATAGTATTCAAGGGCCTAAAGGATGATTTAAGAGCTCATCTACCATGCACAAGGTCTAAAACCAAGAGAAGTTCATTCAGTTTTACATGATCATCTCCAATTCTAACTTTAGTTCATCTAACAATTTTCAGGGTTGTCCATTAATTACCAATTAGTGGAAATTATTCTTGAATTTGACCCGGTATAGAGTGACCTATGAATGGGGCTAATGTTGAAATTTTTTTAGTTTGTGCTTGTATGCACTAATATTTGACATGGTTATAGTAGATTCATGAATTGATGGTATGGGAGGGTTTAAAGACATTGACAACATGAATATTGAATCATATTCAAAGGTTTTGTGTTGTTCAACATTGTTTTGGAGCCTTATATTTAATTTTTTACTATAGTTACTTAGTTGGATACCATGGAGAATGCCATATTCACCAAATTCAAAGTGGATTATGAGAATTAAAAAGAAAGGTTGAAATCATTGTAGGATTTCACTTGGGTATGTGTTCACTTGAGTAACCAGTGGAAATTTTCATAGGTTTTATAGAACAACCACTTGGGTATGTGTTGCTTCTTTCATTTCTTATCCAAAGTGTAATTGTTATCGCTCTCATTCCAAAGGTATAACACTGCTCTTGATATTCATTAGACTATCACCATTTTGAGTACCATCTATTTGGACACCTCAACATACTGTCTTTTTATTTATCTAGAGGCTTGTCATTGTATGTGTATGGGTTCTTTGCAATGTTTCCACCTAAATTGAATGAAATGTTGAAACATGTATTAGTTTTAGAAATGGGAATGCCTAAAAATGTGGCGCCCCCTCCAAATTGGTATGTCGAGGGATACACGATGCTTGTGGGTGTGTATATATAATAATAATAATAATAATATAATTTTAAGGTCACAGGCAATCTAGACACCAAATTGGTGTATGAGACTCCCTTGTTTGTGGGACAAGGGACCCCCTCCACACAACCATTTGACTGCTAAAGTCTATGGAGGTATACATACCCTACTCGATCTGGATTTGAACTTGTGACCTCTTAGGAGGAAACATATGTTCTTAACCATTAATACACACACACACACACACACACACACACACACACACACACACACATATATAGGAAGTCTAAAAATCCCTAATCTATGGAAAATGGAGACATTTTAACCTCTAATTTATTTCTAAACCTACCTACCTACCTATGAATGAAAATATCATTCTTATTTTCTTGCAATATATGTGTTATTCAAAAAAACTATATATTAGGGTTTTTTTGTACTTCCTATGGGTCCTGTGGCCCTCATGGACATTTGACTATTTTGGAGAAGAAAAATGGATTTCAGAGAGTGTCTAGGAACTGTAAAACTTTGAGTTAAGTCACCATCAAAGATAAGTATATTCTTCCTTGCAATGACGATTTATTTATTCTATAATATTAAAAGTGGACTTCTAATATTTTCCAAGCATATTCAATTTACAATCGAAGAAAAAGATATTCCAAAATGGAAATTA
>JASDQU010684416.1:17820-28373 GCA_032191745.1 Picea mariana
CAGGCGGCACTTCCCGATTCCTGATTCCTGGGCTCACTTATTCAGCGTATCAGTACAGATTGGTAAAGAATTGGTAATGTATTTCGGCCATCAGATGCTCTTCTGACCTCACACATTAGGGGGCATCTGTTATAACTCTAAAATGCACCATACAGATTTACCTGGCATCAGGCCAACTCATGCCTCTTCCTAGCCAAAGCCATGTTGAGTAACTCCTCAAAAAACCACTCAAAACAAGAAACCCGCACCCTAACTTCTCACTGGGCACGGGCATCCGCCTGCTATCCTCTTATTGCACACGAGTATCCGCGGGCTAGCCTAAAACAGCCCGCGAGTACCTAACAATGCAAAAAATCAGGGAAGTTTCCGCCGAGACTCGGGGCTTTTTGTCAGTTAAATGAAACTCTCCGCCATGCATGGACGAGAGTTCGACTAAAACCCTAGCCTTTCCTAGCCTATAAAAGGAGGGGTAGGGGTACTAGTCAAGAGAGGAAAATCATAGAAAAGAAACTCTGCCAAATTGCCAAGCCAGTTCTGTCCAAACTTTTCAACTTTGCCTTAAGCTTTAGGAGAAATACTTGCAGCAGCAGTTGGAGGACAGAAAGAAGAGGAAGAGCCCAGGATCACGATCGTGGAACGGTGACCGGCCTCAGAAAGCATTGTAAGTTGATTTATATTGTTGGTAATGAAAAAGATACTTTTCCCGTCCCGAAACACATGAATCTCATCTTCATTATCTGATTTATGTTTTATTTCTAACCCCCTAGTAGATCAGTAGCATGCATGTACGTTTTTGTCTTGTTTGCAGGAAAATCTTTGTGGAAGGAGCAGCGGTAGCAAGGAGACAACAACTCAACGGAGGATCTACTTCAACCTTCGGGAAACAAGGTTAGTTCATTCTTCCTATGCTTGTCTGAGAAAAGGGGTTGAGATTTTGGGTAGAAGGTTAAAGGTTTAAATCTTAAGGGTCATGATCTGCATATAGGCTTAGAACCCTAGCTTATTAGTCCGTAGGGTAAAACACCCAACAACACTTTCTCATACAGGTATTTATCCTTCCTGATGGTGTCATTCAAGGTCTTGGGCTCATCATACTTGATGTTTTCCTTATAAAAGGATAGCAGTCCACTTAGAAATATTTATTTTTTCACTTTCTCATCACCATTGAACCTGAAATACTTTAACAATACCAATAACTTCTTCTTGTACTCTGTCATAGTCATGCTTCCCAACTAGAGTTCAAAGAACTCCTGCAATTTCTTTTCATAGAAATGTCTGAGAGGTACTCCTTCTAGAAGTACTTCTTGAAATGCTTCCAAGTGATCCTAATTTCATTAACATGTTCCACTTGCTTTAGTTGGTCCTACCACATTGCAGCTTTCCTTTTTAAATGGTAGGTGGAAATATTGGCTTCCAAGTTGGACGAATAGTTATGCAACTGAAAATATCTCATGAGACCAAGAAACCATGCTTTGGCATCATCTTCCCTTTCTTTTTCACCCTAAAATAAAGGTGGCTTGAGCTTCCTCATCTCTCCTTGCAAACTATCTACCTCTTGTTTCCTTCTTTGGTGTCTGAAAAGAGACACATATGGACTGCTTACGGGATCATCTGATGCATAAAACATTCTTTTTGAGTAAGGAGGTGAGTGGTGTCCATGATCTCTACTTTCACGTCTAGAATAACCATCCCTTCCATGATCATCCCTTCTTTCATGGCACCTCCCTTATTCCTCTTTTCTTGATTTTGATCCATTCTTCATTTGTCTCTACAACTGATTTAAGCTATGCAACACTCGAGCATTTATCTAACTTTTCTCTCTCATCAGTCTCTCGTTGTCTACTTTGTATCTCTCCACTTCCATCTTCAGGATTCTTACCATTTCTATTAAAGTTTCCTGCTCTCCCTTTCCCTTGCATCCATTGGACTCTGTCTCTACATTACCAACTCTGGTATTCTAGCCTTCGGCCTCCTTATCATGACTGGAGGCTCCCTCAACTTCTTCCATTTCCTCAATACGCATCCTGAGTTGAGGTGTTTAAACCCCTTAATTATGTAAAATGTGAAAGCAACCATTTTGTTAGAATTATGTATATGATAAACAAAATTTCCAAACCATGCTACATGTCTCTTTATTTTTTTTGTTCATGGAGATCATATCCCGATTCTTTGGAAATAACAGTGTCCTATTATCCTTGGCCGACACATAATTTCATCCTGCGTAGGTGCTTCCTTCAAACCACCTTCCTAGGTGACCATGACTAGAAATCGTGGCTAAATCCTTCCTTATCACTTTTCTGTCTCAAAGACAACCAATTCAGACCTTATCCCTCCTTCCCTTAGCTCTCAATATGCATATGACCATGTTCATGACCCTATGTTTAGCTGAAAAGTGCTTGTCCAGAGCTTCAAGACTTCGGAACTCTCAGCCACGACTGGATCAACGGTCCTCATCCTCTTTCATGATCAATGATGGAGATCCACTTCAAGACTCCACTCTTCGGGAGTCTCAAATTTCCTCGCTTGTCTCCACCCGAAATGATTTTACATGGAGTTCATGATCTGTCGATGAGTGTCCTCCCAAATATCAGTGACTGTGAATCACTTCGACTCTTCAGGCTTTGGAAGTTTCAAAATTTTCCTACTGCACTTTCTCCTAGAGTAATTTCACCCAAAGTCCACGATCCTTCGACGTGTGTCTTGTGGAATCAATAGTCTATATGTCCTCTGACATTCGGGCCTTCGGGAGTTTTTGACCTAATGCAACCTGTCACATATTTCCCCTCTGGAGTTCCCAGTCACCGGACTACACAATCTGTCACCACGTGGTGAAATACGGGAATAGGACACGTGGCCTAATTTGGAGGGTGACACGTGTCATGTTATAACTAACATTTCAATACTCCAAATTCTTGAAAAATTAATGACACATGGCGCACATCCCATGTGTCCATGTCATCTCAGGTGACGTCTATAAGCCACGTCACTTCAAGAATTACAGGATCCACATCACCTCTAGGTGAGGTCATTGTTCCCCATCACTTCGACTCTTCGGGCTTTGGGACTTCAGGATTTTCCATACTAGCACACTTCCAAATATAGCAAACTCTGAATTCTCGAACTTGCCAATATTTCTCCATATGTCCTCCTGGATTGGACGACTAAGATTCGCTTTGGGTATTCACCCAGAGTCCACAGATCTGCACCATGTGTGATCCTTAATATGACATTTGAGCCTCACTTCAGGTTTTCAGAGTTTGGAAATCTCAAATTTCAAAACTTATCTGGCCCCACTGGCTTTTATCTAAAGCCCTGGATCTGGTGATGCATGGCTCTCGGAAGATCAATGGCTGAGATCCTTTCGGATATTCGAGTTTTGGAAATCTCAAAATTCAAACCTCCTTGAAGTACACAAGATTTTGTTGTGTGTCCCCTTGAATTAGACGGTTGAGGTTTACTTCGGGTCTTCACCTGAAATCCATAGATTTACGCCATGTCTCTTCTATATCAGACGACCCAAATTCACCTCAGACGATCTGACGCTTGATATTTAATTCAGATATCCCACCCTCTAGGCTTCAAGTGTTTCAAATCTCAACTGAAAAACCTCTTGAACAAATTTCTCTGGAGTTACTGATCTACTGACACATACCTCTTGGTGATCGATGGTTAGGATCTACTTTGGTTATTTCACCTCCTCCTCATCCACAACTTCCAGAGTTGTGGATCTCTCACCACCTATCTCTCCTTGACGATGGACGGCTCCAAACTACTTCGGTTATACATAGTTTCGATGTTTGAGCACTAGCAAGTTACATCACTTCATGAATTTCAATTTGTGGGGGAATGCATCAATGGTTTGGAGTAACCCACTTTTTGCCTCAAAATTCTCCTGATGATGACACGTAATCCCTTGGTGAAAATGTGGTTTGGATTGCAGGACCACCTTGGGAAATTATCTCCCGTGCAACTTGGCTCCCCGCAATGCATCATGTTCATTGATCTCACTCTCCAATGGGATCTGACGGTTGTGACCTTAGCCCTTACTTCCTTTTCATTGGATGACCCTTGTTCACCTATCCTCTGATTCAACAATCTCGGATCTCTCCTGATCCTATAGTGGCGATCGCTCCTAAATTTGAAGAGGGATGGTCATGATCCTTTGAACCCCTTACAATGGGTCTCTGACATTCTATTTCCTGCGTATATTCTGCAACTCCATTCCTCCTAAGATTTTCAACTTCACGGTCATAATTTGATCTCGACCCTGAGACTCTGATCAATAGACCTGGCCCATACCAGCCCGGTGTTTAAAACAGAAGCTATGATACCAATATATAACATCCCCATCCACCCAAAGGCCAGGGAATGCTACCTAAATCCCTCCCTTGCACTTCTTTTTCTTACTGATACATTTTAAAAATTTCAGGATGCATAAAGGAAAAGACTTTAACGACATGCACAATAGTAGTCAACAAGGATGCATAGTATAAAGATCCAATTAAACTATAATTAAATATACACAATGGAATACATTCATACACAGAAAATAATATCACAATAGAGAGCACTTATCTTTATAAAAGGGTGACACCAACTAGTTGCATACCAAGGACGTTCCACCCAACCATAGACACCACTGCTCTAAATATCAATAGCAGTGTCACCCCCGAGCCAGGTCCATGAATCCACAAGGATGGTTCCAGAGTGTACTTGGGTTCCCAAACCAGTCATCTCTCAATCTCTCATAGGTTTCCCAACACCCACAACAATCCAAGTACCCAACTCTCTTCTACCCAGCCTGTACCACCCAAGAGAATGGACCTCCACCCTTCTCTTCCACACAATCCCTCATGAAGTCCTTCTAATTTTTCTAGGGCCTATAGCGCAGTTAGTCTAGAATATCAATGCTGGAACTCGCAGGACTTGCAATTGTGAGAAAAACAGGGCACATACCAATGCATCTCAGACATGCAGGACCCAGTTCATGGTTGGATTTCACCAACGACCATTACAACCAACTATCCTATGGCTAATTCTCAACAGTTCCTTTCCCCTCTTCCAAGCCAAGATGCAGGTGAGGATGGATCAATGGATGGGTAAGTGAGTGAATCTAAGTGCATGAGGGAACGAATGGTACAAAATGCAGGAGTGAATCAGTGGACGCACCAATGATCAACTCCATAATCAGACCAGGGATGGGTTTAAGCATTTTCGTGGGGAGTTATGAGCCTCCTGGACTTCCCCAAGAAGCTCACGTAATTGATCCGATCCCTTAGGAAAAAAGGGTAATTAACGTAGGAATAAACATTTAGCCCCTTAATCCCCCTCTCTTGTGGAATCATATCCCCCTATAACTATAGTCCTTGTCTGTCTAACATCCCGATGTGTTTATTATTAATAATGATCAAAACATTACATTTCTTGGGCATACTGGCCCTTTAATAATTGTTTGGGAACTCAGGCCTCTCATCATTGTAATAATACATTATTTAAAATGGGGGTTCAAAACCCAGGGTGTTACGTATACCATATGCATTGGGGCTATAACCACCTACTGAGCATGCACCGTTTGGGGCGCGGTCATATCATAATACACCATGTGACCTATGAGTGCGGGATAAGGGCCAATGCACAACAATTAGGGGCTGGCATTTTCCCAAATTATATGCAAATGACCTTATTTTTTAGGGTGTGCCTAGCCATAAGGTGCTAAATTTGATATTTGTTACACAGGTGGGTCTTTTTTCCTATACTTTGGCCCAGATTGGGCATTTTTGGAGATTTCTTGGCCATTTAGAGGGGGATTTGATCCCAAAAGGAGGTCATATATTTGTGGGAAGTTGGGCTTCCTCAAATGAGCCTAAAAACTATATAAACCGGGCTTATTAAGCTTGAGAGGGTACTGTGTATGCAGGGAATGTAAAGAAGAGTTGGATTGTTTTCCCATGTCTCATGTTTTGAGGGGCATTTTATGATGTTTTGAGAGGTGTTTGTTGAGGCATGTGTGCATCTACACAAGGAGTCCTTGTACAACATATTAGAAGCCTATTTGTAATAGTGAGGAGACATCGTAAGCGGAAATTGATCATTTGAAGATCAATAAGGAGGTCCTCCACTTGGAAGCGGGCCCAGAGACGTAGCCACATATTGGTGAACTTCGTTATCAAGTTCTTGTTGTCTTTGTATCTTTATTATTGATATTATCTTCTCTTATTTGCAGCATGGTTACTGATGTCTGAACTCTTTAATAATTCACAAGCATCTTATTAATGTCAATTTGTTAATAATTCCTTCCATTTTTGGATCAAGTATTTTGGTATCAGAGCTTTTGGTTGTTTTGGAAGTTTTAACAAGTGTAGTATTGGATGCTCACAAGATCCAAATATCAGAGAGGAGAAGGATCATTGGCTGAATTCATTCCTGAGATAGAACGATTTTTGAGGAAGAAAATAATGGCTTCAAAAGAAGAATTTCTCCATGAACCAAGAAGCTTGAAGATTCGGGAGATGAGACAAAGGTCACAGTCATGGGAGTCAAAGGTAAAAATTATGAACCTAGTACAATTTCTTTAGTTCAGTCTTTAAAATTTGATAATGAAGTTGATGAGGTCAAACGAACATAACTGTTTCACATAAGAGTAATTTCCAAACATACAAAAATTGATACTCTATTTGACAGTGAGTCACAAGTAAATTTGATATGAGAGACAATTGTTAAAAAGTTGGGATTAATCACTAAACCTCATAAGAAACCATATCCTTTAGGATGGATTCATAATGATAATCAATTGCAAGTGAATAGACAACGTGTCCTAAAGTTTGCTATCAATTCACAGTTTATAGATGAGGTTGAGTTGGATGTGGTTCCACTAGATATATGTGATATTGTGCTTGGAAGTCCATATTTGTATGATATAAAGGAAATATTCTATCGTGAAGACAATAAGTATCAATTAACTAAATATGGAAAATAATATATTGTAAGGGCTCATCAAAATAAATTGAATCTATCACTAATAACTTAGGGAAAATGAAGAGAATTGTAAACATCAGTAAGAGATATTTACTAATGGTTGTAAAAGCTAAAAACACCATCGGATTGATGCTTTCAAAGATTGTGATACCAATTTGAAAGATGATTTAGTTAGAATTATTTATTACTGTGATGAGATATTTCAAGTCCAGAAAGGATTACCTCCAAAGAGACAAGTTGAACATGAGATACAGTTGCAACAGGATGTTCCTCTTCCTAACATTGGAATGTATAGGTTATCAGTTTTGGAAAATGCAGAGATAAAGAAACAGGTACAAGAGCTAGTTGAACAAGGGGTCATCAAACCAAGTGCTTCTCCATGTGGGTCACCTATCATCCTGGCACCAAAGAAATATGGCACATGGCACATGTGTGTGGATTTTTGAGCCTTGAACAAAATCACGGTAAAAAATCATTACCCTTTTCCTTGCATTGATGATTTATTAGATCAATTGAAACATGTGGTTTATTTTACTAAGTTAGACTTAAGAAGTGGTTACCATCAATAAGGAGTTCCTCCACTTGGAAGCGGGGCCAGAGACGTAGCCACATATTGGTGAAATTCGTTATCAAGTTCTTGTTGTCTTTGTCTCTTTATTATTGCTATTAACTTCTGTTATTTGCAGCATGGTTATTGATGGATGAAATATTTAATCATTCATAAGCATCTTATTAATGTCAATTTGTTAATAATTCGTTCCATTTTTGGATCAAGTATTTTGGTATCATAGCTTTTGGTTGTTTTGGAAGGTTTAACAAGTGCAGGATTGGATGCTCACAAGATCCAAATCTCAGAGAGGAGAAGGATCATTGGTTGAATTCATTCTTGAGATAGAACGAATTTTGAGGAAGAAAATAATGGCTTCAGAAGGAGAATTTCTCCATGAACCAAGAAGCTTGAAGTGAAAAAATGAAGGGAAAGGAGAATCTTCAAAGCCTCCTCCTACACCACCTTCACCACCATCTTCTCCTTCTTCTTCAAGTTCTACTTCAAATGCTAGTTCTCATTCTACAACATCTACCATAAAAAAACAAACACATAATCATAAGTCTAATATGCCTTTGTTAAAACTTGATGTTATGTTTGAGTTGCCTTTGTATGATGGAGAACTAAATGTGGAAAAGTTAGATAATTGGATAAGACAAATTGAAGTGTATTGCAGGATACAAAAAATCATAGATGAGGAGACTATGATCCAACTTGCTAGTCTTAAAATGGGAGGAACTGCCCTTGTGTGGTGGAAAAGTAAACATGATCTTAAGAATTTTGGTAAGAATCTCTCTTTGTGTCTTTATTTTACATCCTCTTTACGAAAGAAATTTTATCCTCTAGCTTACATGCAACAAGCTATTATGTCATGGAAGAACTTTAGACAATTAAAAGGACAAATTGTTCAATGTTATACACATGAGTTTTGAAAAAGAGCTTTATTGTTGGGAATACCATTAGATACTCAAAAGATATTGCTTATGTATATAGGTGGTTTGTGACATACCATTCTTATGTTTAATCCAACTAGCTTAGATGAGGTGTGTGTGCAAGAAACTCATCTTGAATATAGAGGAAAGAATGTAAATGTTGATTTTGTAAAACCATTTAAACCTACTGAAGGAAAATTCAAAGGCAAGGGTAAAGAGAATTTCAAAGGGAAGAAAACTAATATAGTGAAGAAGGATAAACCTACATGTACTCATTGTAAGAAATAATTCCATAGTGAGGATGGTTGTTGGATCTTTCACCCAGATTTGAAACCAACAAAGTTCGAGAATAAAGGAAAACCAAAGACTACTGCAACAACTCAAATATATTTGGGGTCAGATTCGGGAGATGAGACAAAGGTCACAGCCATGGGAGGCAAATGTAAAAATTATGAAGCTAGTACAAGTTCTTAAGTTCAGTCTTTAAAAGTTGATAATGAAGTTGATGAGGTCAAACGAACATAACTGTTTCACATAAGAGTAATTTCCAAACATACAAAAATTGATACTCTATTTGACAGTGGCTCACAAGTAAATTTTATATTAGAGACAATTGTTAAAAAGTTTGGATTAATCACTAAACCTCATAAGAAACCATATCCTTTAGGATGGATTCATAATGATAATCAATTGCAAGTGAATAAACAACATGTCCTAAAGTTTGCTATCAATTCATAGTTTATAGATGAGGTTGAGTTGGATGTGGTTCCACTAGATATATTTGGTATTGTACTTGGGAGTCCATATTTGTTAAGCCCTAATATTGACTCATTACCCCTTAATTGGGGCATATTATATTAGTAATGCTATTTTATTTATGTCGTATTTAGACCATTACTTGTTATTTAGATTAGTAATGTTATTTTAATTAGGTCGGCTTTAGGCCATTATTTGTAATTATACCTCCTAGTCTCCTATATATACCAAGGAGACATTTTCATTTTGAATCATCTTGTACTTGAACATTTAAGTGGGCTAAAAGGAGGTTTCCCCCTCGAAGAGGCTTATTATCTGAAATTATCTCATTTTCAAGGCGTTGAGTACTTTTCCTGAGGTTTTTCTATGCTATGTTGATGTTTGGTTCTTAACATATGGTATCAGAGCTCAAGGTCTTGGGGTTTCGCTGCTACATTTGAGACACCATGGAATTTTTTCTATAAATTTTTTTCTACAATGTTTCAGAAGGAACAAATTGGAGGATATTTAGAATACAAAACAAGGTACGTTGGGATAAAAATTCAGCTCCTGAGGCCTTATACTTTTGGAGATACAACCTGTACAAGATAGGGTTCTAGAATCATCCTAAAATGAGTCATTGCGGAATTTTTGCTATAAAAAATTTTCTGTAACATTTCAGAACTTGAAATTTGGAGGAAATTTACAGAAATTAGTAAGGTATCTGTGGTAAAAATTTCAGCTTCTGGGTCATCATAAATTTGTAGATACACCTTGTGTAAGATAGGGTATCTGACTAGTCCTATTGACTAGTCTCAAGAAGGTGTTCTAGGTAAAACAATCATAACTTCTTGCTAGAGTATCCAAATTGAGTGGGACTGGTTGCATTGGATCGTGGACAGTCTGTAGTATTTTGGGTGTGAGTTTTAGAAGTTTATATCAATTATTTTGTGCGGGGAATGCTATACAAGTGAGATCTCTTGGAAAGACCAAAAATCAGCAAGTTGTGAGGAAGTTACTGTAAATTCCACTTGGCACATCCAATTTTGATCAGACCTATGGCATTGCAAAGAAGAAATATCATAGAACTACCTAAAACAAAGTTTCATACCTAGAAGGGCCGAAACTTGGGAGATAGAACAGAATAAATATTGTCTAGCAGAACCGCCTCAAAATCAAGATTCAAAATTGATATTTGGCCAACATGCCACCAAAAAAGGGACCTTCTACACCAAATAAGCCTCCAGAAAATCCTAATTGGACTCTTGATGAAGGTGAAGAAATGCGTAGGGACATAAATGAACTACAAAAGAAGATGGATTCAATGGAAGCTCAGTTGGATACTAAGATGGATTCAATGAAAG
>JASDQU010684417.1:11847-27376 GCA_032191745.1 Picea mariana
AGAAAAAAAGGACAACGGAGCAATAAAATAAAACAAATGTGGAAATAAAACACAGAAGATACACAATACAAGAGAGACACAGATTTACGTGGTTCACCTAGTGTGGGCTACGTCCACCAGAGAAATTGCCAGGTCCTTTCTTTATTATTATCTAGCAAAATGAAGGGATACAACCTACAACAAAACCTGCTATAACTTCCTCTTCTTTTTCTCACAGTTTCCTCTCTTAGAATACAATACTCACCAACCTTTATAGCTGCAATACATTTCCCTCATAAAAGAGGGTTTCCTTCTAGGGAAAAAAAAACCCTAACATAATCTCTATCGTTAGATCTGCGACCCTATAATGAACGGTCCAGATTTACAATGAAATTACAATATACTTTTACAAGACAATTTTTTCTTCGGGGGCTTTGCCCCCGAACCCCCGCTGGGGGCCCGCTTGTCCCCAGACCCCCCAGCTGGGGGGATATCCCCCCTGGACCCCGCAGAGGGGGTACCCCCCCTCTGCACTCCCCTGCATGGAAGAGAGTACATAATTCAGGGGTGTGAATACTTCATGGGGTATAAACATGGCTGAAAGTAAAAGACCTCTAAATCATGAAGATAATCATGCTCCACAACCAACAGATCCATCTTTATCATCATTCCCAACTGACCAATTTTTTAAAGAGAGTGGATGGATTCATGAGCTACTATTATTCCATCCATAATTTTTCTTCCCTCCATGAATCCTCCTTGTTCTTGAGAAATAATTTCATGCAGAAAAGGTTTTAGTCTATTTGCAATTACTTTCATTATAACCTTGTATATTAAATTGCATAGCGATATAGGGAATAACTTGTCTTCCAATCTAGCATCTCTTTCCTTAGGGATTAAAGTTAGGAAATTTGCGTTGAAATCCTGTAGCACTGAGCGAACCCTTCTAGATTCTTCCACGACTGCCCAAATGTATCTGCCTATGACACTCCAACATTGTTGTTATAAATTCGAGGTGAAACCATCCAGACTAGGGGCCTTCCCGGCTGACATTTCCATAACTAACTTCTCATCCTCTTCCAGGGTCACCTGATGCATAAGACTGCTATTTTTGGGGGGGAAATTATTCTGGGGATAGAATTTGTGATCTGGAGGGTTGCCTTCCTCCTATCCAAGTCTGTCTCAGAGAGTAACCTATTGTAATGGCTAAATATCTCTCTTTCTACCTCTTTATGTTCCTCCAATACCGTTCCTTCTTCCTTTTGTAGGGATGTAATATGCTTCTGAATTATTCTCTAGAGAAGTGAATTATGGAAGAACTTGGTATTTTTATCCTTTTATTGCAACCATTGGACTCAAGATTTCTGATGAATCAATATCTCTTCCTGGTTGTCTCTCTGATTTATCTTATGTTTGAGTTGTTCTTCCTTCAACTTAATCTCCTATGATAACCCCTAAAGAATTACCTTTTGTTGGATCTCCTCCATTTTTTCCTCCAGCTTTATACTTTCTTCTTGGATGTTGTCGAAGACTTCTTTCTTCCATTTCCTTATGCAATTTTTAGTATATTTCAATCTTTGCTCGAACCAGTACTTCTGGGTACCATGAATATTTGGTTGATTATTCCACCAAATTGACATCTTTTTCTTGAAGTTTGGGTGTCTAAGTTATAATTTTTCAAATATGAAGGGCTTTTATCTGGGGTTTGAATTAGATTCCCAACTCAAAGAGATAGGATAGTGGTTGGAGCCATAGGAGGGAATGATTTCTGCTACTATCCCCTATTTAGATTGGAAGAAACTCTATGAAACTAGGAATCTATCCAATATATTTTCCACCTATTTTGAATCCCCTCTTCTATTATTCTAGGTGAATTTACCTCCTTGGGTTGGGATATCCAACAACCTTAACTTATCTATTCTTTCCTTGAATAGTTTTCTTTCTGCATCCAATTTCTTTACCCCTCCTTTCTTTTCTTCCAAAGACTTGATCAAATGAAAATATCCCCCTATAATCCAAGGTTTTTCTTTCCATTGAAGACCGAGATGATAAAAATCCTCTATAAAATTACTTTTTCGCTTCCAGGTTCAAGGGGCCATACACATTCGAGATGTAACCATGTTCCCGCGATCCCATGTTTTGAATATGGGCTGAAAGGATTCTAGGGCGCTAGAAAGCCATATCAACTTTGAAGTAGTTCGTACTCTAGAGGATCGTCAAACCTCCTGAGGCCCATTCCGCTTCTATACATTCCATTTCACTATTTTTCCACACTTTCATGGCTATCTTGTTCATTAAGTACCTATCACATTTTGTTTCTTGCAACATTAAGAAATCTGTTTTTTCTTGGGTTATCTTTTTTTTTTTTTCATAATTCTATGCTTGGATGTTTCATTCAAGCCTCAAATATTCCATGAAAGTATCTTCATTATAAAAATTTAGGTTTGGAGGAAAAGTAATTATATGGAAGGCCCACAACCTGACCAGAGTCTATCAACAGGGCTCCCGTTTCCTCCAAAAATTAACTGTGGGGTTTGCAGCCTCTTCTTTTTTCCTCCCCACTAGATTTTTTGGGTTTTTAATATGATTTGTATTGATTCCCAGGTTACCTAAGGATGCTGATGGATTCTCCCAATTGTTGTTTTTACCTTACCCTTTTTTAATTCTCGGTGAAGTTTATGAAGTTGACCAACTTGCATCTTATTTATTTTTTGTTCCCCATGAACTTCTATGAGAGATTTTATTTCCACCTCCATATCGTTGATATCCATATTCTAAGCTCCATCCTTCCCCTCTACTTCTTCCTGTGATCCCTCATTTTCCTCCAACTATTGCATTATAATTTCCCCTTCTGAGATTGGGGTGATAACCATGATCTACTCTATTTGGTGACACTTCTATATCTCCTCTTATTTCCTTGCTCCTGGATATAACCTTTGAGATGGGTCTTCCAGGATTGGATCTGGTCCTTTTTCCTTTTCTGACTATTGTTCTTCCATAGCTAACACCTAAAAACTATTGGAACCCTTCTTATAGGTTTCTCCCAGTTGATTGATCCCTTTTTTCCTTGCCTTTCTTTTGTTGGGGATCTTGACGAATCCCTCTCCATCCTTTACCTCTTTCCCTTTGTTTACTACTCGATTTTCATTATGGAGTCAATATCTGAATAGATGACCATTTTCATGGCACTTATGTCATATGAATGGAATATGTTCATAGTCTATTGTCTGGTTCCAATCATCGTCATGAAAGGAGCTCACTATGGATTATGGTAGGGATCCAACCACATTCATGTAGACATAGATCTTGGCATATGACATGTATTTTGTTATCTTAGTGATTTCCTAGATTTCAAAAAGAATCCTAAATCATTCCCTATTCCCTCCAAGGGTCCAGGGTGAAAAAATTCCTAGGGTAATGAGTATAATCTATGCTAGACGATAACTGAAGTGCAATCCTCTTTTTCAAGGGAAAAATGTTCAGTCCAGTATCTTAGGTGTAACCCTGCACAATTAAAGAAATATGGTCCTTCATAAAAAATTATATTCCTATCCTCATAGCACATGAAAATTACCATGATGAAGCCATTTGAACTCATTTTGACGTCTATGCCACCTTTGACTTTCCATCTTGACTGTACCCATACCATGAGAGCCTTCTCTGAAAAGGCCAAATACCCATGAACTTTTCAATGAGTGCATGGTCCTTCATATGTTGGATATAGACTCCTATAAATGGTGATATGGCTTCATATCTAGGGTTCTCCGTCATCTTTGCCAGAAATCAATTCTTCAATTATTTTGCTTGTTTGGGATCTGACCCAATATTTGAGGTAGATTGTTCCATGGTAGCAGTACCATTTCCCCTTTGTGCCTCGAGACATCCTTGGGTGTTAGAATGGACCCCCATGACACTACTTCTTTGAATGATTTCTACTTGACCAATTATTTCACCGCCATTACCATTGCATCCAATTCTTATTTCCTCGAGTTAGGATCTGACGCCTATAAGTTTTTCCCCTCCATCTGTGACTTGATATTGTTGCTTCAAATCCTTGAATTTCACTTGAATTAAGACTGAAAATGTCACCCTGAACTCCCGCTCCAAGCAGCAGAAACCCTATCCCGCTCCTCTTGCCATCATCTCCTCCTGTGGAGGTATTCCCTTTGTTAACACATCGAGTCCTGGGGGTTTCTTCTGTATTACTAAATTTAGGAATATTTTTCCTGGAGGGTACAAATTTTCCTCTGGGGGCATGTTTGGTCTCAAGAGCAGTCATGCTCTTGGAAGTGCCACCATCCCAGGAGGCACTCACTCTTCAGGATCTCCCCAACCCTCCAAAAGTAGAAATATAGGGGGACCACAAGGTCCATTTGGGATAGAAGAGACTTCACCTCCCTCCAAGTATTCATTCATACCATTTCCTTTCCTTGCAATGTTAGATTTACCATATTTTTCATGGTTAAAAGATGACCCTATTTCCCACGACCCTTCATGGCCAACAATGCCTTCCAAGTTTCCATCCAATATTTTGAAATTCGATGGTCAGTCACGAGAGGAACCCTCCACACACATCATGACATACCACTTTTGGTGCTCATCCAACTCATTGATGGATGGTAGTGTGAGGCTGTGTATTTTCTAGATATCCCTAACCAGAGCTGCCACAAAATAATACAATGAATTAAAAGGAGGTTCCTTTAAAAGCTTCAATGACCTGATAATGGCATTCTTAATGCATTACCAATTTCCCATTTAGTATGAGATAGGAATTGAGCTCTTGACTTAACTATGTCAATATACTTCCACTCATATTTTCAATCATATACATGAGTGGTGGTGACGACTTAGGATGATTAAGACTCAGATTCTATACAAACTCATTATGGAGTGGTTCACAAAGTCCTTTATACCACCCATTTCCAGAGATGTAGGTATGGTCGGGGTGACCACCGAGGAGAAATACTTTTTGCGTGCCCAACAATTGGACTATATCTATTCGCAGTCGGGTACACTTTATGATATCATACCAAATGCTCCTTGGTCATTGTCTGATCCAAAGAAACTGAACCTANGTGATCATATGGATCACATTTCCATTAAGTCATATTCGTCAGCTTCTGGTATTAGTTCTCAAACTATTGTAGTCCCTACTTAGACCTCCGAGGTGAATTCAGTGCAGTGAAAAAAACTGAAGAATCCTCAACAACCCAGAGGCAAGAACAAAAGGAATGAAAAGAAAAATTTCAATACCGAGAAAGGGAGTACCTCCACCCAAAAAAACCAAGAGGGGGGCACTAAAGAGAATAATAATAATATTCATTTCCCCTACACGATTTTTAGGGAGGACCAACCTACTCACCAATGTCCTCGAAAGGATGAGATCCATAGATTCTTGGAAAAACATGGTTGTGATGAATCCTACCCCTCCGCAAGGGGGCATGGAGGGTACCACTCATCATGAGGGGTATTCCACAAATGATGCCTTTTTTTATGTGTGACCAAATGGTTAATTTCCATACTAGGGCCAAAAACTATGACATTTTTTATCCTTCCCATGCTGCCCCAGAAGAAACATATTCTTCCCATCTTGGTGGCCCTCTTCAAATAGAGAATCCATCTTTTGACACAAAACTTCATCCCTCGAAGGGCGTTCTTTGATGCACGATGCATAATCCCAACACACAAACCTCCCACAAATACAATATTGTGGAAGACTTGGCCCAGGAACCATGTTCCATGTCTGTGCTTGAAGTCCTCCAAAGCTTCCCCACACAATGAAAAGCATTGTTGTAAGTCATAGGTGGGGTTGAGCCCTCAGAGTCAAGTTTTATGACCTTTGATTCTTCTCAGGTTACTCATAGGATCTCCCATTAGCTTTCTTTTTATATCATAGTGCAATCATTGGGGAAAAACATCTACCGGACAATGGTGGATGAAGGAGCCTCAAATTTCATCATATCTATTTCTTGTTGGAAGGCCCTTGGCTCTCCTAATCTCAACATGTCTGCCACACTATTGAAATAATTCAATGGGAACATGTTCCAACCCCATGGAATAATCATCACATTACACATCGAGTTGGGTGGTAAGACTATATTTGTTGATTTGGAGGTTGTCGACACACCTCTTGATTACAATATGTTACTCGAGAGTACTTGGTTCTACGATATGACTACAATTGTATTATCATTCTTTAGGGTCCTATGCGTCCCTCACTAAGGGAAAATCGTTACATTCGATCATCTTGCATCATGTACCCCATAAATTGGATCCAATGCATGGTCTAATGCACTCTTTTTCAGTGATACCATGCAGTCTTCTATGAACATCAGTGCAAGTATGTTCAAAGATCCTTCAGTGATGGGAAATTTTCCCCTTCCCCCACTATCTCCCACTGCCAATGTAGCTCCTATCAACATGATTTCATCATATACCAATGGATCACTCGATTCTTTTGATCCTTGGGTGGTACCTCGTTTCGAGGATGTTGATTCATATGGAGCCTCCATGCTACTCACCCAGATAGATATTTCCTACTAGGAAATCCCATGAGAATATGTTGGCCCTACTTTAGATTCCCCTCAGGATGTATAATTTGATCAATATACCAAGACCTCTTGGGCCATCAATCCTCTTCCTGTTTTGAACAACTTCCTCAATCTTGAACTTCCATCTAACGAAGCTATCATGGAGGTCGTGGCTTCAACTGATATTCCATGGGAGGATTTACACCATCATGCATCTTTCCTCCCTACTTTGGAACAATTTGAGGATGAAATTCAAAATCCTATTTCCACTGGTAATGTTCAGTGGTCCCAGTCTCCCATTATTATTAATGATGTTTTATCAAAACGGAAATTTTCCAACATTTTGAAAACCATACCCATTGACATTTCCTAGAAGTCGGGTGTCATGGAAAACATCCTGATAGGTGTTGACTCTTCACCCCAAGAAATTGAAACATACATGACCCTATTCAAATAATTCCATGATGTTTATTCTTGGTCCTATGAAGAAATTCATGGCATTGACCCCCGGATTGTCAAACACGAGATCAAGACATATGACGGAGCCAAGTCGGTTCGACATAAGCTCCGACCAGTCAACCCAAAGAAAGTTTCTTCCATCAAGGCATAGGTAGAGAAGCTTCTTCGTGCACAATTTATCTATCCAGTTCCCTTGACTGAATGGGTTTCTAACATCATTATAGTCGCTAAGAAATAGGGAACTATTAGGTTCTATGCCAATTATAGGGATTTAAACAAGGATTGTCCAAAGGATAATTATCCAACCCCATTCATTGATCAAATTATCGATGAATGTGCTAGTAGTGAAATATTCTCATTCATGGATGGTTTCTCCTGTTATAATCAGATCTAGATAAAACCAGAAGATCAACACAAGACTTTCTTCATTTGTCCTTGGGGTAATTTTTATTGTCGGAAATTGTCATTTGGTATTAAAAATATTGGAACCACTTTCCAGTGGGCCATGTCATATGCATTCAATGACATCAAACAAATTTTAGAGTCTTAGATGATTTGGTTACTCGCTCCAAGTGTCGTGAAGATCATCTCGATTACTTGTGGGCCATTTTTATTCAATGTCAATACTATAACATTCATTTGAATCCACATAAATTCATCTTTTGTATGGTGAATGGGATATTTATAGGCTTCATTGTGTCCAAGTTTGGGATCATGGTTGATCCCTTGAAGGTCGAGGCTATCGTCAAATTTCCTCCTCCTCATACTATTATCCAACTTCAAAGTTTGCAAGGGATGGGAAATATTTTACGTAGATTCATTACCAATTATGTCGACATCATGAAAGGTTTTATACACTTCTTGAAGAAAGGTGTACCTTTTGTGTGGGACAACCAAGCACAATGATCATTTGGCGCCTTGAAGAAGGCTTTGATGTCGACTCCCTTATTGAGCCCTACCAATTACACTCGATACTTTTTCCTTATCTCACAACCTTTGAATCCACCATTGGCATGGTGCTTGTCCAAGAGGACGATGCATATCGAGAGCACACCATTTCCTATCTTAGAAAAGGACTGACTGGTCCCAAGATTCAATACTCTCATGTTGAGAAGTTGGCCTTGGCGACAGTTTATGTTTTTCAATGACTATGCCATTGCATCCTCTTATAGAAAAACTTTGTAGTTTATGATGCCAACCTAATGTATCACATCCTTAGACGTCAGATCATTGGAGGAAAGTAATCAAATTGGATTGTAATTCTCCAAGATTTTGACTTGGAATTTGTTTCATCGAAGTCTAATAAATCCTTGGATTTCAAAAAGTTGATGTATGAACTTCCTCGAGTTGATGAGGAACCAATGGTTAATGACTCTTTCCCTGACAAGTTTTTATTCCTTATTAATTCATATGATCCACGGTATGGATATTTCTTGGTCTACCTCTAGATTGAGAGTTTCTGTCCTCAACTTTCCCATGATGACCATCGACGCATAAGGAATTAGGCTAGACACTACATTATTGTAGATGACACCCTATATTGTTAGGGGATTGATTTTATTTTACGACGTTTCCTTATTCATGAGGAATATGAAATAGTTCTTAATGACTGTCATATAGGGGAATGTAGCAGTCATCTCTCTGGGTTGGCCACTTCCCAGATAGTACTGCACACTGGTTATTTATGGCCCACAATATTTAAAGATTGCATGAATGCAGTCTAGAAGTGACATTCCTATAATATATTCACTCGTAAGATGCACGCTCATCCTGACCCCCTATATCCTATGGTGACTATCGACGCCTTTTCCAAATGGGGGATTGATTTGATGACATGTAATCCTACCTTGGTTAATGTTCATGGCTACATCATCATGTTCGTTGACTACTTTACTAAATGGGTTGAGGATTTTCTGACCTTTTCCAATGATTACACTACTGCTGCTCTTTTCATGTTCAATCATATTATTTCTAGGTTTCGTGTTCCTAAGACCATAGTGACGGACCATGGGTACCATTTTCATAATAATATGATGCATGAATTAAATATCAAGTTGGGTTTTCTTCATGAGAACTTGACGCTCTATTACCCTCAGGCCAATGTCCAAGTAGAAGCCATCAATCATGTCCTCAAGAAAATGATCCAGAGGATGTTAGGGAAACACATGACAAACTGACATATTATGATCTTCTCGGAATTATGGGCTTACCGTACCTATTCCAAAACTGATCCAGATGGATTTTAGTGGCCTCCCACCTATTTTGATTGGATCATTTTAGTAATTTTTTAGTTTGGCAGTTTTTTTCTAGTTTTCAGGTCCCAAACATCCGAGGCCGTTTTGAGGCCCTAAACAACATTTTTAGGGATCTCCACAATCACACTATAGCCTTTAACCAAAGTGTGACAGAAACATGTGTATTCCTTAGATATACCTTTCCAATGTTTTATCGTGTGCCTAAAATGGATATCGTATGCAAATGTTATGACCCCGGGAAGTTGATGTACTAACTTACCCCAATAGGGCCCACATGACTTTTGGCGCTTCATCTCCTAGGGTTAGGTTTTTGGATGTCTAGGATTTTGGAATTCTTGTTTATTGTAAAAAGGATTGGAGAGCTTCACTGTAACCATCTTCTTGCGAATGAGCACAACCTTCACATCTCTTCTTAGAGATAAGCCACCACCATTCTAGCAAGCTTGTTTTCAATCTGCATTTTACAATTTCAACATATTTCCTTATTGAATAGAAGCCAATTTTACTGTATCTATGTTATTGTTCCTTTTGTTTCTATGTTAATAATAATAATAATCTGTATTCATTTCGTTCTGCTCATAAAATCCAGACTAGTGGTATCAGAGCGGTCTTCTCCTTATCGTTCTTAATGCATATTTCCGATGAGGTCAGGGTACAAAGAATTGGGTCTCGAGCTTGTTTCTCTTGAGGAAAAAATCTCTCACATGCCAAAGATACCTCTCATGGTGGGAGAAAATAAATACGAAAGAACATGAGATCCTTTCAAAATGTTACTCGAGGAATCCCTCACACAACAGAGGAACGAGATGATGGATCATTTTGCATAAATCCTTCGACGACTACCAACATGAGACACATATTCCTCGAGTGGAGGAGCCTCCCCCTTAAAGGTACAAATAAACTTTGATATTCCTATATTTGAAGGTCATATTGACACAGATGCTGTAGAGAAATGGTTGAATCTACTAGAAGGGTATTTTTTTTTCCATAACTTTTTGAGTAGAGAAAAGATTACTTTTGTGCTCCTCAAAGTCGTTCCCCATGTCAAAGATTGGTGGGATACTTTCTATGAGGAAAAGGAAACAAAGGAACCCTAATTATTTATAGTAGCGATCACCTAGGAGTCCTTTAGGGATTCTCTTAAGGAACAATACTACCTTGTCAAAAGTTATAATGTACTGTATACAAAATTGACCACACTGCGACAGGAAAGAGACCAAACAATGCTAGAGTTCACAAATATCTTCCATACCTTGCGCACCAATATGGGTATCAAATATTCTGAGCGACATTTGATGCATAAGTATCAAGGTGGTATGCATATATACATCTAGGACAAAATGGATTTTATGGACATCTCTTCCTTGGGCGTGTCCTATCGATATGCCATCAAAATCAAGAACAAGATTAAACAAAATATGCAACAATTTGGGCCTGGGAAATCCTCACAACAAAAACAAGTAAAGGGAAGCCCCAACCCATAGAAAAAAGGATAGAGAAAATATGGCTAGCCTCAGGACAACCAATCTAGGCTACAAGCAAAGAAGGACACTAGAAAGATGAAGAAAGATACCAGGAAGTGGTGCGACTTCCATAAAATCCACTGGAATAACACAACTAATTTCTTCTCAAAGAAGTCACTTATGGGTGAGGTGAAAGCCTCTGAATCATATGCGGGTTCTGAATCTGATTCAGAACCAAAAGGGGGATATCAATCATTGACGTGGAATCTAGTGACACCGTTTCTAGCACTAATATCCATCCCAGGGAACTAGACGAGTCAGAGGAAGGCGAGTGCCTCTTTCATTCAAAGATGTGCATGAAAGGAACCCCACTGCACTTTATCGTTTATAGAGGTAGCCAGCAGAACCTCATCTTAGCAGAGGTCATCAAGCAGCTAGCCCTATCGAAAACACTACACCCACAACCCTACACCATTGGATGGTTTCGCCAAGAAAGAGATCTTCATGTCAGCTAACAATGTCGTCTGTCGTATGACATCAAGCCCTTCAAAGATGAGGTATTGTGTGATGTTTCTCCTCTCTAAGTTTGTGATGTTATTTTGGGCCAACCTTATTTATGGAAAACTCATGTTGTGTATGAATCTAGACCTTGTAATGTTATTATTACTTTAGACAAGAAATTGTACAATATACCCAAGGCAGTCCCACCTAGTGCTATTTCCTTGATCTCTTCCAAGAAATGCATGAAGTTCATATCTCAGAACGAGAAGTTTGTCTTCTTCGTGATTCACTCTCAGAGCAAGCAAAATATTGTAGCCATATCCAGGGCCTCCATGTCCAACCTCTCCACACATCAGAAACAAGTGGATAAGGTCGTGGAAAAATACAAATATATCTTCTCCTCACCTACCGGGGTACCTATGCACTGTTAGGTCAAGCATCCCATCGATCTAACCCCCGAAGCACTGCTACCCAATGGGCTAGTCTACCGCCACTCTCAGTTAGAGAATGAGGAGATCAATCAACAAATCAAAGAACTGATCCACAAGGGGCACATCCGTCCCATCTCATCACCTTGTGGGAGCCCAATCGTGTTGGTACAGAAGAAAGACGAGACCTGGTGACTTTGGATTGCTTACCAGGCCCTAAATAAAATCACAGTCGGGAACCAATACCCGATTCCCTGAATTAATGATCTCCTTGATCAAATCAAGGGGGCCAAATAATTCAATAAGATTGATTTGAAGTCTACCTACCACCAAGTCCCAATAGAACAGAGAGATGTATGGAATACCACCTTCAAGTCAAAATAAGGTATTTTTGAATGGATCGTCATGTCCTTTGGTTTGACAAATGCTCCAACAAATTTCATGAGAATGATGGACAATATCCTATGACCTTTCACCAATTCTTTTGTAGTGGTGTATCTGGATGACATCCTCATCTATAGCAAGACTTGGGCGGAACACTTGTAGCATATTCAGTAGGATTTTCACACCCTATGACAACACAAGCTATATCAACTTGAAAAAATGCTCGTTTGACATGGACAAGGTCCAATAACTAGGCTAAATCATTGATCAACATGGTGTGCATGTGGATCTAACTAGGATCTAGGTCATATGTGACTGGCCAGCCCTAACCACACTCACTGAGCTTTAGATCTTCTTAGGCCTTGCCAATTTATATTGTAGGTTTGTGTTGGGATTCTCCCATATTGCACAGGCCTTTAGCCAATTAATCAGGGGTGGTGGTAAGGAAATATTTGTGTGGGGCCTGTCCCAAAAACAAGCATTTGATGATTTGAAGCAACGCTTTTGCTCAGCCCTAGTACTTTCATTACCGAACCAGCAACATCCCTTTGAGATCGAGACAGATTCTTCAGACTGTGATGTGGGCGCAGTCCTCACTTAGCACAACCACCTGTGGCCTACCATATTGAGACACTATCATATATCTTTCGTATGTACCCTACTTACGACAAAGAAATTTACTCCATTGTGAAAGCCTATTGCCAGTGGAGGATTTACATTCTTGGGAAGGAGACAATTATCCACAATGATCATAATCCACTGTAGTTCATGCAAACACAAGGAAAATTGCAGAATGACCTCCATCAGAAGTGGTCCACATACTTGCAGTAGTTACACCTCAACATCAAGTATAAAAAAGGAAGTACCAACTGAGTCATTGATTTCCTCAGCCGACCTCTAGTCATGACACTCACCACAGTGCTATACTCTTGTGGCCATGAGACCTCAGGATGGCCCCACCTCTATGAGACAGACCTTGAATTCGTCATCCCCTACCAAATGTTGGGCGCAAACTTAGTTTTCACTAATTTCCATCATCAGGATGGGTTGTTGTGTCATTTGGTCCATCTATGCATTCCATCAAGCGAGCGAGAAAAGATTATTTGGGAATCGCACTATATTCGGGTGGCAGGACACTTTGGCATCGAAAAGACAGTGGAAGTGTTGCAACAAAATTTCTACTGGCTAAAACTTCGACAGGATGCCAGCAAGTATATCAGGTCTTGCACTTCCTGTGCTATTTCCAAACCAATCACTAAGAAATAGGGCATGTACACCCCTCTTCCTACTCCTGACAGGCCATGGGAATCCATCTCAATGAACTACATGTCGAGCCTTCAGTCCACCAAGAGGGGAAATGACTGTGTTTTTGTGGTTGTTGATCACTTTTCCAAGATGGCGATTCAAACCTCCTGCAAGAAGAGCATAACAACATAGGAAACTTCCAAGATCTTCTTTGAACGAGTATGGGTACATTTTTGAATCCCACAAACCATTTTCTATATTGGGACAACCGGTTCCTCAACACATTTTGGTCGAGCCTCTAGTCACTTCTAGACACCAAGCTCACCAAATCCATTTCCTTCCACCCCTAGACAGATGGCCAAAATGAGGTCGTCAATCATATGATTGTGCATATCTTACGCATGTACAATTCCAAGCATGCCCTCACATGGGATGTGAGTCTTCCCTATGTTCAACATAGCTACAACAGAGCCCTACATAGCTCAACTGGCCACAACCCCTTTCAGGTGGGGTTTGGATTCCAACCATTGGGTCCCATGGATGTAGCGCTACCCCTTGCGACCACCCTAGATAACTCATCACCTGCTCCAATTGAAGATCACAAAGCCACCCAATTCATTGAGAAGATCTAGCACATCCACCAATAGGTTCAAGATATTTTATAGAAGTCCAATGCCAAGTACAAGCAACGACATGATCAACACCGAGTGCCACATAAGTTTTAGGTGGGATACAAGGTTTGGTTGCACTTGCAGAAAGAATGCTTTACAGGACCCCATTGAAAGATTCACCCACTCCGTTATGGACCTTACACCATCACCAAGGTTGTGAGAGACAATGATTTTGAGCTCAACATTTCTCCTTTCCTTGGCCTACACCCAGTGTTAAACATGGATCTCCTTCGACCATATTTCCCACCATTATTGGACACCTCAGAGATAGCAGAACAATTGACACCAACAGAGCTCAACCATGTATGCATGCAATAGGAATACCATGATCAGATTGTGGAAACATAGGCCAAGGGAACTTTCTAGCAGAGGATCCATCTTTATCGAGTTGTCAAAGTAGGGCAGCTCCTGCACTAAGGCAAGTGGCTTACCCGAGTCCAAATTCAACATAAATTTCCTCATCTGATGGGGGAACTCAACGCAATGGAGACCATTGATTCCTAAAGGGGGAGAATTTATCTAGATGGATTTCATTGACCTCCCACCTATTCCAAGTGGCTCATTTTGGCATCTTTTTAATTTGGCAGTTGTTTTCTAGTTTTCGGGTCCCAAACTTCCGAGGCCGTTTTGAGGCCCTAAACAATGTTTTTAGGGCTCACCACAATCACATTGTAGGATTTAGCCTAAGCATGATGGAAACATGTGTATTCCTTGGATAGACCTTTCCAATGCTATCGTGCATCTAAAACATAGATTATATGCAAAAGTTACGACCCCGAGAAGTTGATGTACTAACTTACCCCAACGGGGCCGACATGACTTTTGGCACTTCATCTCCTAGGGTTATGTTTTTGGATGTCTAGGGTTTTGGCATTCATATTTATTGTAAAAAGGATTGAAGAGCCTCATTGTAACCATCTTCTTGCGAATGAGCGTAGTCGTCACATCTCTTCTTAGAGATAAGCCGCCACCATTCTAGCAAGCTTATTTTCAGTCTGCATTTTACAGTTTCAACATATTTCCTTATTGAATAGAAACGAGTTTTACTGTATCTCTGTTATTGTTCCTTGTGTTTTTGTGTTAAGAATAATAATAATCTTTATTCATTTCGTTCTTCTCATAAAATCCAGATAAAAAATGACCACTAGATTTACCCATTTTTCAACTTGTTTATGGTCTATAGGTAGTATTACCGATTGAATGCGAGATCCTGTTATTGAAAATTTCCATAGAACTTTTTCCCAATACCTCTGACGAGGAGGATCATATATTGTACTTGGCCTGACTTGATGAAAAACATTGTGATGCTACTTTGTCCAATGAAACACACAAAAAACACAATAAAGATCAATATGACAAATCCATTCATCCTCATGTCTTTTCAGAGGGTGACTTGGTCTTGGTTTATGACTAGGGCCATGACACACTCAGAGAAGGTAAGTTTGAACCCCTTTGGCATGGTACCTACATTATTAAATGTGTCTTTAAAAGAGGGTCCTACAAGCTAGTTAACTATGATGACAATCCTCTTTTGGAGCCTTGCAATGGGATCTACCTTAAAAAGTATTATGCTTGGGCCATACGACCGCGTGATTCTTTGTACATAGGTGTGTT